>JARYHS010013630.1:302669592-302879584 GCA_031002005.1 Vandiemenella viatica | reverse complement strand
CCAGTGAGGCTTCCGCCCAAAACTATCCACCCAAGATCAACCCTGACCACCCACATCAACACCAACCGATCCGCAATTCTCTTCATGTGAGACATGGAAAAGCTTTCGACCGAGTATGGCATGCTCGACTCATTTTTAAACTGCAAACATTCGCCTTACCCATCACCTACATTCGTACAACAGCCTCCTTCCTCACACACCGTACCTCGTTTGTGGCCAAAAATAACTTCTTCTCCCGCATTTTCTCCCCTACCGCAGGTGTCCCCACAGTGATATGTACTCTCGTCGCTCCCTATTTATCTCTATACATTCCTGACATACCTATACCCGCACTACCTACATACATCTCAAATACGCCGATGACACCGCTACCTAGCCAAGTATAAATCACTACACATGCAAAACTCATAGACAGAACTGGACAAATTAGTACAATGGTGCAACCGCCTGGAGGGAATCATAAATCCAAGTCATCATTTTCGGAAAGACAAGTAGAAGATACCGCCTTGCCAACTTCAAAATTACCATTCAGCAACAACCCACTGTTATATACCTAGGCATCACCCTCGACCAACATCTAACCTGGACACACCACCTTAAAACGATCACCTCCAAATCAAATATCCGACTCAACCTTCTTAAACTACTCCTGGGGACTCTGCAGCAACGTTATCATCAACACCTACAAAGCCTTTCTCCGCCCCATCCTCACATATGGTCACTTCTCTTGGTTATCCGCTCCCAACCGCTTCTACAAAAGACCTTAAATTATAGAACGACACGAACTCCGAATCATCTACCATATCCGAATGCCATTTCCCACCTACCTATTTTACACCTGAATAAATTTCCCCACGCCCTGATCCACTTAGAATCAGGACATAAAATACGCAATAAATAGTCTTATAACTCCAAACCTAATCACTGAACCCAATCACTCTCCACTTTCTACAAACAAGTACCACCCAAAATCCACCTCCTTAACATCCTTATACTAACGCAACACATAGACCGATCACCACCAATACCCAACCGAGAGAAGTGATCCAAGTTTATACGCTACCCGTTAACCGATTATCTGAAAACCATCATGTGTAAACTTGCTTGAAATCTTATCGTATATATATATAAAAATAGACGTGTTTTTTCCTATTTTTCACTTTTCAGCCGCCACTACCTAGCACAGATCACTGATGTTTGTGGGTGGAAGTAGCATGGAGTTTCCTGTCGGGCACAACGTTGGCCGAATGCCGATAGCTGTGGGGATGTGGGAGATATAATGATTAAAGTTGGTCAGTGCAGGGCGTTTTCATATTTCGACCAAAAATTCGTATCTCCGTATACTTCTCTTTCCTGCCACAACTACATAACATAGACTTTTGGTGTTTGTGGGTGGTAGTAGAATCGTCTTTCCTGTCGTGCACTATGGTTGTTAGATGTCGGTAGCTATGAGGATGTGGGAGATAGGGGGGTTGAAAGTGGTCGACCTGTGGCAATTTCATACTTCTGCCAAAGACAAAGTGTCATGGTGTATCACTTTTCAGCGAAAACTATAGATCACTGATAACTGGCGTTTGTGTGTAGTAGTAGCACAGAGTCACCTTTCGATCACAACAGCGGCTGAATTTCAGAAACTGTGGTACTATGGTAGATATGGTGGTTGTTAGTGGCCGACCAAGTATATTTTCGTATTTCGACTGTCTCCGCATATGTCACTTTTCTGCCACAAACTACATAGCATAGAGCATTGGTGTTTGTGTTTGGTAGTAGAATCGTATCTCATGTAGTGCACTATGGTTGTTAGATGTCGGTAACTATGGGGTGTGGGAGAAATGGGGGTTGAAAGTGGTCGACCTGTGGCAGTTTCATACTTCTACCAAAGACAAAAGTGTCATGGTGTATCACTTTTCAGCGAAAACTATAGATCACTGATAACTGGCGTTTGTGTGTAGTAGTAGCACAGAGTCACCTTTCCCGATCACAACAGCGGCCCGAATTTCAGAAACTGTGGTACTGTGGTAGATATGGTGGTTGTAAGTGGCCGGACAGAGGATATTTTCGTATTTCGACTGTCTCCGCATATGTCACGTTTCTGCCACAACTACATAGCATAGAGCATTGGTGTTTGTGTTTGGTAGTAGAATCGTATCTCATGTAGTGCACTATGGTTGTTAGATGTCGGTAACTATGGGGGTGTGGGAGAAATGGGGGTTGAAAGTGATCGACCTATGGCAGTTTCATACTTCTGCCAAAGACAAAAGTGTCCTGGTGTATCACTTTTCAGCGAAAACTATAGATCTCAGATAACTGGTGTCATTTTAAAGCTTATGGTCTCCACTTTGGTCACATCATATTTTAAGAAATGAAGTTTCGGAATTCGACCCTTAAAGGGCAAAATGTCAATCTTTCTAAAATGCGGTTTTCTGTGTTACGAGTCATTTATCTCCCTGGATACGTATTTGAAATCGTTTAATGTAGTATCATTTTAAAGATTAAGATCTCCGCTTTACTAACGTCATATATTAAGACAGATATTTTTCGGAATTCGACCCTTAAGGGCAAAAGTATCAATATTTTGCAATGCGTAATTTTGTCACGAGCGATTTTATCTCTCTTAATTTCTAACCGATATAGATAAATGAGGTATCATATTAAAGATCGAGGTCTCCGCCGTGGTAACATTATATTGAAAGAAAGAATTTTTCGTTTTTCAACCCTTAAAGGGCAAAAATGTCGATATTTCTAAAATGCGTTTTTTGTATCTCGAGCCATTTATTCTCCCTGGATATCTAACCAAAATCGATAAATGAAGTAGGATTATGAGGAGTAATGTCTCAGCTTTGTGACATGATGTATTAAGAAAGAATGTTTTTTGGAATTCAACCCTTAAAGGGAAAAAGTATAAATTTTTCAATTACGCCTTTTTGTGTCACGAGTGATTTTATCTCCCTTAATATCTAACCGATATAGATAAATGAGGTATCATATTTAATGTCGAGGTTTTCCGCCGTGGTAAAATTATATTTTAAGAAAGGAATTGTTCGTAATTGGACCCTTAAATGGCAAAAATGTCAACTTTCCTAAAATTCGTTTTTTTATGTCTTGAGAAATTTGTTCTCTCTGGATATCTAACCAAAATCGATAAATGAAGTAGGATTATGAGGAGTAATGTCTCAGTTTTGTGATATCATATTTTAAGAAAGAATGTTTTTGGAATTCAACCATTAAAGGGAAAAAGTATAAATTTTTCTATAATGCATTTTGTCGTCACCAGCCATTTATCCCTCTTGATTTCTAACCGATATAGATAAATGAGATATCATATTAAAGACTAAGGTCTCCACCCGTGGTAACATATATTCTAAGGAAGGAATTTTTCGTTTTCGACCCTAAAGGGAAACAATGGCGATTTTTCTAAAATGCGTTTTTTGTATCTCGAGCCATTATCTCCCTGGATATCTAACCAAAAATCGATAAATGAAGTAGGATTATGAGGAATAATGTCTCAGCTTTGTGACATAATATTTTAAGAAATGAATGCTTTTGGAATTCTACCCTTAAAGGGAAAAGTTTAAATTTTTTCAATAACGTATGTTTGTGTCACGAGCGATTTATCTCCCTTAATATCGTACGATATAGATAAATGAGGTATCATATTAACGAATAAGGTTTCCGCCGTGGTAACATATATTAAAAAAGGAATTGTTCGTAATTGGACCCTTAAAGGGCAAAAAAGTCAATTTTTCTAAAAGTCGTTTTTTATGTCTTGAGCTATTTATCTCCCCTGGATATCTAACAAAATCCATAAATCAAGTAGGGTTATGAGGATTAATGTCTCAGCTTTGTGACATCATATTTTAAGAAAGAATGTTTTTGGAATTCAACCATTAAAGGAAAAGTTATAAGTTTTTCTATAATGCATTTTTGTGTCACGAGCGCTTTATCTCCTTGATATACAACCGATATAGATAAATGAGGTATCATAGTAAAGACTAAGGTCTCCGCCATAGTCACAATATATTTTAAGAAAGAATTTTTCGTTATTCGACCCTTAAGGGAATAAATCTCAGTACTTTCTAAAATACGTTTCTTGTGTCTCAAGTCATTTACCTCCGTTGACAATTAAACAAAATTGATTAACGAGGTATCATTTAAAAGATTAAGGTCTTCGTAATGTCTTCGGTTCCGTTACCACATTTAAGAAAGAAATTTTAAAAAATCTAACCTTGGAGGGCAAAAGTATTAAGTATTTTTCTACAACGCATTTTTCTGTCATGAGCTATTTATTCCCTTGATACCTAATAGAAATCAATAAATGACGTATCGATTTAAATATTAAATTATTCCACTATCGTCACATCATATTTTAAGAAAAAACTTTCTCCAAATTACACCCTTAAGGGGCAAAAATAACTTCATTTCTCAAAACTTTTTTTTTACTTGCTTGATAACTAACCGAAATCGATAAATGAGGTATCATTTTATGGTCACACCATATTTTATAAAAGAATTTTTTTTTGTAATTCGACCCTTAAAGGGCAAAAGTATCAATATTAGTTATGCAACGTGTTGATTTTTTTAATTTTTGTTTTATTATATGCCATTATCTTCTTCGATACCGAGCTGAAATCGATAAATGACATATCGTTTTAAAAATTAAGGTCTCCAGCTAGGTCAACTCATAAATTAAGAAAAAAATGTTCAGAATTTGGTGCTAAAAGTGGTAGCGCGTATGAGACTGTTCAGAGCCAAGTCCCCAGATTTCAGCAGCGGATATCACAGAGAAGTCAATAAACTGTTTTTTTATTCAATAAGTAGTTTTTTCGTATTTATTTTTTTCTTTTACGGAAACACTGTCGATTTGCTATACAATTCCAATGTAATCATTTTATTCGCTCAGCAACAAATATCACAGAGATGTTGATATGTTGTGTGCAGTTTGTTAAGGTTGGTTTTATTCTACCAAGGTCAGTGACATTTTGTCATAAATAAAGTGTGTTTTAAATTTTCCTAACTGTCATATGTAACTGATTTTAATTTAGCTTCTCATTATTGTAGAACGAACTTGGAGAAAGGAGGAGTTGTCACTTATGTTAGAAATGGTTATAGTTTTGAGGATATAAGTATTAGCAAATATTGTGTTGACCAACATTTTGAAGCCTGTGCTACACAACTAAGATTCAATAATGAAATTTTCATAATAGTAACAGTATATAGAGCACCATCGGGAAACTTTTCTCTTCTATGAACAGTTTGAACTCTTATTAACATTTTTAAGCAGAAAAGAAGTCAACATAGTAGTATGTGGTGATTTTAATGTAGATTTTCTAAATAACTTACCCTGTAAAGTCATGTTAGAATCATTAGTCAGTTCATTCAATTTAACTCAGGTAGTTAATTTTCCAACTAGAATAATGAATAACAGTCACTCAGCTATAGGCAATGTTTTCCTAGATACCTCAAAATTCAGTTATACCATCAAGCCATCCATCAATGGACTTTTCGGATCACGATGCCAGTTATTAACCACTCAACACTTCAATAGGAACTAGCACTAAGAGTAATGTCTTTTAAACTTCAGCGTGTAATAAATGATGAGTCAGTACTTGTTTTAGAAAGTGCCTGAATGCCACAAACTGGGAACAGGTATACAGTGCTCAAGGTATGGATGAAAAATACAACATTTTTAGTGACATTGTATTAAATTTCTTTGAAAGTTGCTTCCCCTTGAAAAAGTGTCATGCTTCTCAAAAAGAACAAAAGCCTTGGATAACTATTGGCATTTAGAACATCATGCATTAATAAAAGGAAGTTGTATATTGCCTCTAGGAACAGTGAGAATGCTAATGTTAAAACACATTACAAACAGTACTGCAAAATACTGAAAAAGGTTATTAAAGAAACTAAAAGTATGTACTACAAACATAAAATTCATGATTCTGAAAATAAAATTAAAACAATATGGGACATTGTAAAAAAGGAAACAGGAAAGAGTAATCAAACAAGTAATGATATTTTTTGTCAAAGAAAATTCAATAGATTCTAATTTCTCAATTGCTGATAATTTTAATAAACATTTTTTATCTGTTGCTGATAAGTTGACTGCTAATAGCTCAGTGAAACACAGTATGGATTTTGTCAAAAAGGTTCAAGAAAAATTTAACTCTATGTCTATAAATTAGCTACTCCAGAAGAAATAAGAAAAATTATCAAATCCTTAAGAGCAAAATTACTCAAGTGGTTATGA
Source organism: Vandiemenella viatica (assembly GCA_031002005.1). NCBI lineage: Eukaryota > Metazoa > Arthropoda > Insecta > Orthoptera > Morabidae > Vandiemenella > Vandiemenella viatica. The sequence continues at coordinate 302,873,337 of JARYHS010013630.1, read as the reverse complement.
TGGATTTCCAGCAGATTAATTTAAATTGTGCTCCACAGAATTAAGTAATATACTAAGTTATCTGCTCAATATATCTCTACTTGAGGGGACTTTTCCAGAAAGGCTTAAGTATGCTGTAGTTAAACCACTCTATAAAAAGGGAGATAAGGCAGCCGTATCGAATACCGACCAATTTCATTACTAACAGCGTTCTCCAAAGTTTTTGAGAAGCAATGTACAATAGAGTTTATGAACATCTAAAAATAATAATATTCTAAACTAAATCACAATTTGGTTTTCAAAAAGGGTCATTCAACAGAACAAGCTATATTGCATTCACTGACAATATTTTAGAAGGAATAAATGATAAATTAATCCCCGTGGGAATTTTTTGTGACTTATCTAAAGCATTTGACTGTGTAGATCATAAAATTCTGATACAGAAACTTAAGTATTATGGTATAGATGGCATTGTTAATAAATGGGTTAGTTCTTACCTTCTAAATAGAAACAGAAAGTGGTCAATGGAGAATTTTAAGGCTGCTTTAAGAGGTCCACTGTTTTCTGAGTGGAAATTAATCAGATGTGGAGTACCTCAGGGTTCTATATTGGGGCCACTATTGTTTTTAATATATATAAATGATCTACCCTTGTGTTTCATCTAAAAACTCAAAATTTGTCCAATTTGCAGATGACACAAACATAGGAATTAAAAACACTCCAGATTTATCTACAGAATATATTTCAAATTATGTCTTTGAACTGATTAATAAATGGTTTACAGCTAATGGCTTGTCTTTAAACTTTGATAAAACTCAGTATATGCAATTCAGTACATCACACGAGTAACACCTGACATAGACATAAAATTGCAGGCCAGTCCATTCAAGAGGTAGATAGTGTGAAATTTCTAGGTTTGTGTATTGATCATAATTTAAATTGGAAAGTACATGTTTCTGACTTACTAAAGCGATTGGGAGCAGCCACGTTTGCAATTCGTACAATTTTCAGCTTTAGGTGATCTCCGTATGAGGCAGCTAGTTTATTTTGCTTATTTTCACTCCTTATTGTCATATGGAATAATATTCTGGGGCAATTCTACCCATAGAGATAAAGTGTTCAGAGCCCAAAAGCGTGTAATAAGAATAATGTGTGGGGTTAGCAATAGAACTTCATGTAGAGAGCTGTTCAAGAAGTTAGGGATTTTAACATTAGCATCTGAATATATATACACATTAATGTCCTTTGTAGTCACAAATTATACTTTGTTTGAAACAAATAGTAAAATACACAATTACGGCACTAGAAGTAAAAATGATCTTCACAAGACTTACAAGTCATTGTCATTTGTTCAAAAAGGGGTCCGATATTCAGGGATACATATCTTCAATATGCTCCCAACACATATTAAATGTCTAGTAGATGATAAGAATAAATTCAGAAAAAAATTGAAAGAATTTTTAATTGACAACTCCTTCTACTCTGTCGAAGAATTTATTTCTAAGGTCTCTTAAAAATAACTGCCAGTATCTTGTGTAAATATAGTTCAAATAATTAATTTACCATGTATGCTATGACTGTACATCTCCTGGTGTATGTATTTAGTTTGTTATGTAATTGTTTATAGTACCATATATGTTACGACTGTACATCTTGTGGTGTATGTATTATTTTGTTAATTTTTTTCTTTTTTTTTAATGTACCATATATCCTATGACTGTACATCTTCTGGTGTATGTATTATTTTGTAATGGAAGTGTTTAATGTACCATGTATACTATGACTGTACATCTAGTGGTGTACTTATTATTTTGTTATGCAACTGTTTATCTGTAAATTGACAACTTTCCACATCCCACAGAGCCAGTCTCTTATAATGGGATCAATGGAAAATGAATGTATTGTATTGTATTGTATTGTTGAATGACCCTTTTGAAAACAAAATTGTGATTTAGTTAGAATATTATTATTTTTAGATGTTCATAAACTCTATTGTACATTGCTTTCTCAAAAACTTTGGAGAAGGCTCTTAGTAATGAAATTGGTCGGTAATTCGATACAGCTGCCTTATCTCCCTTTTATAGAGTGGTTTAACTACAGCATACTTAAGCCTTTCTGGAAAACTACCCTCAAGTAACGATATATTAAATAGATAACTTAGTATATTACTTAATTCTGTGGAGCACAATTTAATTAATCTGCTGGAATCCCATCATAGCCACTTGAGTATTTGCTCTTATGGGATTTGATAATTTTTCTTATTTCTTCTGGAGTAGCTAATTTTACAGACATAGAGTTAAATTTTTCTTGGAAGCCTTTTTTGACAAAACCCATACTGTGTGTCACTGAGCTATTAGCAGTCAATTTATCAGCAACAGATAAAAAATGTTTATTAAAATTATCAGCAATTGAAAAATTAAATTCTAGTGAATTTTCTTTGACAAAAATATCATTACTTGTTTGATTACTCTTTCCTGTTTCCTTTTTACAATATCCCATACTGTCTTAATTTTATTTTCAGAATCATGAATTTTATGTTTGTAGTACATACTTTTAGATTCTTTAATAACCTTTTTCAGTATTTTGCAGTACTGTTTGTAATGTGTTTTAACTGTTCCTAGAGGCAATATACAACTTCCTTTTATTAATGCATGATGTTCTAATGCCAATAGTTATCCAAGGCTTTTGTTCTTTTTGAGAAGCACGACACCTTTTCAAGGGGAAGCAACTTTCAAAGAAATTTAATACAATGTCACTAAAAATGTTGTATTTTTCATCCATACCTTGAGCACTGTAAACCTGTTCCCAGTTTATGGTATTGAGGCACTTTCTAAAACAAGTAACTGACTCATCATTTATTACACGCTGAAGTTTAAAGACATTTCTATTAGTGCTAGTTCCTATTCAAGTGTTGATAGTTAATAATTGGGCATCGTGATCCGAAAGTCCATTGATGGATGGCTTGATGGTATAACTGAATTTTGAGGTATTTAGGAAAACTTTGTCTATAGCTGAGTGACTATTATTCATTATTCTCGTTGGAAAATTAACTACCTGAGTTAAATTGAATGAACTCACTAATGATTCTAACATGATTTTATAGGGTAAGTTATTTAGAAAATCTACATTAAAATCACCACATAGGACTATGTTGACTTCTTTTCTGCTTAAAAATATTAATAAGAGTTCAATCTGGTTCATAAAAACAGAAAAGTTTCCCGATGGTGCTCTATATACTGTTACTATTATGAAAATTTCATTATTGAAACTTAGCTGTGTAGCACAGGCTTCAAAATGTTGGTCAACACAATATTTGCTAATACTTATATCCTCAAAACTATAACCATTTCTAACATAAGTGACAACTCCTCCTTTCTCCAAGTTCGTTCTACAATAATGAGAAGCTAAATTAAAGTCAGTTACATTTGACATAGCTATTCCTGAAGTTATATGGTGTTCAGACAAGCATTAAACATCAATTCTATTGATATCATTTAATTCATTTATGTGGACTAGCAATTCATCCACTTTATTTGTTAACCCTCTGATATTCTGATGTAATAAATTAATCCCTATACAATTTTTAATTTTGGTATCTGAAAACTCATTATTGTTTAAACTAATTTCTTCTAAAACTCTCTGCCTAATACATGATCCTAATCTAAAAAAGGAGCTGCCCTAACACCATTAACAACTGGAATCTTTTCATGTGAATTTGTGGTCCCAATTAATTGTTTTGCTATGAGATCTGAAAGAACCCCCTTCCCTTTACAATTGAGGTGTAGGCCATGTCTAGTATAACCCCACCTATCAATAGCATCCACAGGTACCAAACCCATGCCAGAACCAATATCAGACATAAGATACCTTTCCAATTCCAGATTCACTCGCCTCACAGCAGAGTTAATCTGTGGCCGATCATAGCGTCTCAAGACCGACATCACACTGACCCGAGTGTGGCACGTTGCTTCTGCTATTTTCTCCAGATCATCTCTGATACTATACCTATCATTCCTGCACAAACTATTTCCCGATCCTCCCACTATCACTACATGATCCTCATCTGTGAAATCCTTACACAAAGAACCTATATCTTCTACTACCTGACCAAGACTAGCACTAGGTTTGAAGAAACTCATGACCTGGAAACCTGATCCTAATTTTTCCTGTACCAATGGCCCAACACCTCGTCCATGGCTACTACCTAGCAGCAAGACTTTCTTTTTCCCTAATCCCTGCCTACCAGATTTAACTACACAGCTTTTCCTACAAGTCTGCTGCTTTTTACCTACACCTTCAACTACAGAAGGCTCATCTCTGTCTAACTCTGGCAACAGGGCAAACCAACTTTGCACCCCAACAACAATAAGAATCAGAAGCCCTTCTTGTTCTAATTGCCCTTTTCCCTGTTACCAGTTCCCAACCATCTCTGTTTCCCTCCCTGCGCAGCCTATCCAACTCCTTTCTAGCCTCCATCAGTTCAGCTTGAAGGGCACTAATCCTTTCCTCCTGCTCTAATATCTTCCTACTTTTGAAACAATCTTTACAAAACCAGGGGAGAGCCTCCTCAATTTCCCCAACTTTGACGCCACTACAAATCGGTCCCCAATGAAACCATTTCTCACACCCTTCGCAATAAATTCCAACCCTCAAAAATCTACGGCAATGTCCACACTTTTCACTCATGATTACAAAACACTAATAACAACAAATTATACAATGCTAGAGAGAAAATTTGTTTAACTTAAGATTACGAAAACAAAAACTGCTAAATTAATTTACAAGTAAGCTTTATCTAAATATATTTACGATCTATAACAAAAATCTGAACTTAAGCCTAGCGTTCAAATTTGTAAACAAACACAGAAAACAAACACGGAACAGACCAAAGCACTAAATTACAAATAATTTTTTTATGCAAGAATAAAAACACTCACTAACGCGTACAGTAGTAAAATGTATTAGAATTAAGAGATTCGAATTACTATTACAACAAAAACTAACTTTTAACTATATTTATTTATAATTTAAATACACACGTTCGTGCGTTACGTGTTTCCGCGGTATTCCAGAGAATACGAACATACACGGGAATCAAGATTTTCGGGAATTCGGCACTCCTAACCAACTTCGATAACTTCCCTTGAGCCATTTTCTTTGTTTACGTTTTCTATAATGCCAAGTTGTGATGCATATGGTTGCACAAACAGACGAGATAGGAAAAAACCTGCAATAGCGTTTCATAAGTAAGTCACATTGTAACTATCGTTCTTGAAGTATCTGACAAGCAACTGCAACATTAGTGCCATTCGCTATAAATTTATTCATTGCTCTCAATAGGATCATATCATTCTCAAATATTTGTTGGTGTAGTGTAAAAAATTAGCATATGTTACTATTTTGCACCTGAAAAGCTAGCCTTATTGTAGACAAATGTTGGAAATTTAATTTAAGCGGGCCATGTTTACATCGCGACACAGTGAATATGGTATAATGCATGCATTACTCATGTTTAAGTTTACACTGAAAGTGCACGATGAAATTAATTGTAATAATTTGTGCTGTGGAACTGCTAAACGTGATGAAATAAACTTTGTTCTCGGAAATGTAGTTCGCGATGCATGTCTTGTGTTTAGATTTGTCTACATATTTTGGTTTTGTAGCGGCAATATTAATGGAAATGTTGGCAGGTTGAAATGCGGTGTATACCAGAAGAGAACAAACAATTTATTTATTATTAGCTGTTAGCTTCTGATTTATGAATGCACTGATTTTTCTAGCAAAATTATATATGCCACTAACAGTACAATATCTTCTAAGTAAGCTCAGAAACTATGAGGTTTTTTGAAGTATTAATTTTTTTTAAAGTTCTAAACATTGACTTATGCTATTTTTAAAATTTCAGATATGACTTGTTTCTGTTTGTAAATATGTCTACAAGTATATTTCTAGATTTTGAAATCTTTCTTGTCAATTACTGAAATAGAATGTGAAAATGTAACCTATTTGAACATCAACTAAAATATAAGGACTGTAGAAATAAACAGTTTGTTATTCAAGTTATAAAGAATTACCTGCTCATTAAGTTACGTCCGAATTCGTCATCAAATATGGATATGGCAATAGTTTTTTCTGGTCCAGGCCGCATTTCAACCTAACTACGTCAATTTTAAGGTACAATATCTCGCGAACTAAGCGAGATATCGAAAAATTTTATTCTTTATTTTCGATTTGTATCGTGGTGTTACATAAGAATCTATCACCAAATTTGACTTTGGGGACACGCTTCTTCTGAATTTCAACCAGAAAATCCACTCTTTTGAGACAGTATATCTCGAGATCTAAGCACGATATCAAAACATTTTATTCTTTATTTTTGATGTGTCTCGTCGAGTTACATAATAACCCTTCATCAAATTGCGGTGCCACCGTTGTCTTATTAGCCTCTTGAGGCTTTTGTGCCTATTTCCCGTGTTTCTCCTGTCAAGCAATATGGCGACCTCCGCTCCCCACTTCTCTCCAGCAGGTTTCACTCCAGTATGTGGCGAAGGTCCCTTGCGTCGTCTCCATATATCCCTTCCTCCATGCAACGTACTACATTTTATAAATGAAACTTTATAAATTAAATCTTTTATAAAATATGTCCCATTACCACTGTGAAATATTTTATAAAATATCTTTTATCAAAGATCTTTGACAAATGCGATGTTGTTGCAGTTGCTTAATTAATTACTAATTGAAAGAACACGCCAATGCAACTGTTTAGTTTATTTATTGCTGCGTCGTACGCGTTTCACTTCTCATCGAGGCATCATCAGCGACGAATTATTTACATTTGTTACTCTGGTATGCAGCTGCCCATCTCCGTTTTCACATATAACGCATGTTTTGCCTGTATCATATTTACAATATTGTTTCTTATCAACAATGATAAAACGGAGATGCGCAGCTGCATACCAGAATAACAAATGTAAATAATTCGTCGCTGATGATGCTTCGATGAGAGGTGAAACGTGTACGACGCAGCAATAAATAAACTAAACAGTTGCATTGTCGTGTTCTTTCAACTAGTAAAATTTGACAAAGTTTCAAAATAAAAAAATACATCATGTAAAAAGTATTTTATATTTAAAAACGTATTTTGAAATTCGTATATTTTATCTTGTATTTAAAATACCATTTCCAAAATTATCTTGAGTCTGAAATCTCAAATCCAATACTTAAAAATATCTTGTATTCCAGATACTTTTTAATTGGTATCTTGTACATCTTTGCTTGTAGAGAACCGGAAGTTTTTAATCTTTAAAGTTTTCAGTATTATATTGTCTCTGGTTTTCAGTATAGTCTTTCCGGTTTTAGTGTAGGAGAGTTGTGTTGTGTTATTCCGTGAGTGTAAGTGGTTGTATACTAAAATATATGTTTCATTTGAATGATAGCACGAATTTATGTTTAATTTCATTTCATAATTCACCCATTTGGATTATACCCCAGTAAAGAGTAAGTTTTTTGTATGTGTATGTTCGGACACGTGGGTTACGGGAATAAGGCTACTATAATCTGGTTTCACTCGTTATGAAACTGATGGTTAATGGTTGAATTTTTTGTTGTTGTTGTGGTCATTAGTTACCAATTGGATTTAGTGAACTTTGTTGTTGTGTGTAGTCCTATGTTTTTAACTTTAGCTATGTTGTGAATCATTAATTGCATTGGATTTTTGTTATCATTTTTAATAATTCCGTTGGAGCTGTGGTAATTGTCACTATACGTATATATACTCGTACATATTTTTATTTTAAAATCCTATAGTTTCGTATTCATAACGTCTTTGTGTAATTTGTCCCATTACCTTACCTACAAACTAAAACTTTTCTTCTCCTGTATGCCTGGAATCAATTGCTAAATTATTGTATGGTCCTTTAGTCCCTTTCGCATGCTGCTTCTAAATCTTCCACCAATATTTTTCAGGCTTCTAAATCAGTGTAACATGTCCTGTGCATGGCCTTTATTCACCTTTTATAATGCAATAACTTTCCACTGAGTATTCCTACAAAACCTTTATCTTCCCATCTGCACACTCTTCTTGACATTTATTCTCATTCCTGCCTATCTGCTCAACTAGGTGCTATATGTAGATTTGTTGGTTTAATTCTAGATGGGGATACCGCTGCCTCGCGACTGTTAACGTAATGTCATCCGCGTAAAAACATATATTGTGACCGACGGTAGCGAGGTCACAATATATGTTTTGATGCGGATTACTGTACGTGAACACGACATCACGTTAACAGTGGCGAGGCAGCAGTATCCCCATCTAGAATTAAACCGATTTGTTTGCTTTTACTGTCAGTCTGCTTGTCTCCCAATAGCAGTTTCCTAGAAAAAAATCACTCTTATTAAACTGAAGGGCTCCAGGTTAATACATCTGAGCCTACAAAAATCATACTGTCAGTCTGAAATTTGGTTGACTACACACGTTTCTTAGCCTCTTTAACTAAAAGTGTAGAAAGTAAGCTTCATATATAAGTAAAATCACTCCAAAATGCTTGTGATTAGTAATAAATGTAATCTGTCATAGTAAATTCTTAGAGTTCCGTAGCCATCTTTGTTAATAACAACTGAATTTTGTGTTATTTGTCAGTGTAAAGTATCTCTGCCCATGGGTGTAACCAGGATTAACTTCGGGGAGGGGAAAAATCAAAGAAACTTAATAAAAATACTTTTTTAAATTAGTTTTATTTGGAAAAATTAATTTCACACTTATGTTATTTAAGCACCAGCCTGCAAGGGTTTTGGACAAATTGTAACAACATTTATTTTCCTATATTAAAGCTAGGAATTTTTATTTTAATATATTTTTGGTAGCTGTAAAATAAGAATGGAGAAAGAAAGACTTGTGGTATTCGCTTCAAATTTACCACATACGTTCCTGTGGTCATACCTTTTAAGAAAAAGTGTACAAGAAAGCAAAATCACACTTACCTTAGACGTGAAGCAACATAAAAGTTACGAATTAACACTTCAGAAAAACCGCCATTGCACTACATATTGGCACTTCAAAGATGATGATATTGTAAAAACTCTGGCTTTACATGATCACAATAATTGTGAAATCTCTGATGAATTTTTCTGACACAATATAAATATGTTTCAGCGCAGTGTGTAATAGAGCAGATGCAAGTATATTTCCATGTGAATTGCCATTTTATTTGCTATCATTAAAAAGCAGACATCACGCCGATAAATATATTTTTTTTCTTTTGCGTTAACCGTCCATAAACAAAAGCAGCAGAACCAATTTCTTTTGGCACTATTTAGCGGTGAGCAGTACAATTCGTGGCAAATGGCCGCTTGCGACTGGTCGCGTTGTGCGGCCATCAGTAGCTTATTGGATGTATAATTTATGTATGAATCCGCGTATTACAATACGTTTACTTACTGAATAATAAAATTGCTTTTGGAACGCACTCGATTTAATGACAAAGGTCGTAGAAGCTTTTCTTGATTCTATTAATCCGACATCGACTGATTTATTCTATTGCGTTTTTTCAGAATTTGCTCGCGTGGCTGAAATTGTTATTACAACTGTGCATATATAACATTTATAAAATTTGACTTCGTCAACAACCTTTCGTGTTTAGGTTGTAACGCAGCCTGGACCACAGTAATAATCATAAATAGTATATGATAATTGGAAATCCGCAATATCGTGTGTTTACGTTTCACTATGGTCCAGGCTGTATTATGACTAAACACATCTTTATAAAATATAATTTCGTCAATAGTCGTTCGAGTTTATGTTGTAATGCTGCCTGGGCCATAGTAGTACCGATACACGACATGGAAATTTGGTGTTCGCAATATCGTGCCCGATGGTTGTTTCACTGTGGTCCAGGCTGCATTAAAGCCTAAACGCTAACGAATTCCAACCTGAAGTCAATGCACTTAGGTTGAAATGCAGCCTGGACCACATTGAGTACATGGTAAAATTTGGACGCTGCATTACAATCGTCATAACGCCATAGCAGTATATTCAAATTGTATTTATCATAGTTACTAGTGATTCTAGTCTTCCTCCAAAGTGCGCATATTATCTTTGGCGCGACAATATGAACTGATATGGCGATTTTCTGTAGCGTTAATTCGTAACTTTTATGTTGCTTCACGTCTAAGGTAAGTGTAATTTCGCTTCCATGTACACTTTTTCTTAAAAGGTATGACCACAGGAACGTATGTGGTAAATTTGAAGCGAATACCACAAGTCCTTCTTTCTCCATTCTTATTTTACAGCTACCTATTTTTTCTTGTGGGAGGGAGGAAGGCTGTAGAATGGTAGCTGACAGCTAAGTCTGGCATTCCTACAAAATCCAATTATTAATCTGTGGTAAGTCAACTCTGAAGTGTAAATATTTTGGATGATTCTAGATGTATGATTATGTTACTAACATAATTAATTGGAGCATCATGAAGTGTTGCCTTCTAATCCAGTGGTGACCAGCCTTTCCACGAAGTGAATTTTTAATCAAACCACACGTACTTCCCCGGGGAAAAAATATGGGCCTGTACCACTTTCAGAACCTACGTGAATCTCGTACTAACCTAACCTGTTGAAATTTGGTTCAGTTGCTTCATCAATATGCCCTCTTCATGTTTTGCGCTCTTGCTTTGCGCAAATCTTGCCAGGAATTTGATTAAAAATGCCAAAATATTACTGCAATGTACAGCCATTAGATGCATCCACTGAGCGGGGGCGGTGTAACGGTTAGCGTGCTCGCCTTGCATTCGGGAGGACGGCGGTTCGAATCCCCGTCCGGGCATCCAGATTTGTGTTTTCCATGGTTTCCCAAATCACTCCAGGCAAATGCTTCCTTCAAAAGGCCATGGTCGAATTCCTTCCCATTCTTTGCCCCCCATCCTTTCCCGTCTCTAAAGACCTAGATGTTAAGAGACGTAAAGCAGTTAAAAAAAAAAGATGCATCCAGCATTGACATATCAGTGACAGTCTCTTAAAATGTTGGTCTTATCCTTTGTTGTTATGTTTTCTTGCCGTTTCAACTTTTCTCCCTTGTAAAAAGTCTCACAAAATTTACAAATAGACAATATTTATCAGAATTGTAATATGGTGATACCCGCCATCTCTTATCGAAACGAGCAATCGGTTTAATCCTAGACTGCGATTCCGCCACTGACTGGCGTTGATGTGACGTCATATTGACGTTGTTTTGAGGTATTCGCTGTCGATGTACCAACATAAAGATAATTTATTATTGTGACCGGCCGCAGAAATCCGATAACACATCAAACACTGAACATCTGGTTGTGTTATTGGACATCTGCGGCCGCTTACCAGCGGCCGCCTGCATCTGATTCACCTTCGGGATATCAGTTTAGGTTGATATTGTACAGTTTTAAATTATTGTGACCTCGCTACGCTCGGTCACAATAGCACTAAAAGGAATAAACCTAATTATGTTGGTAGTCGACAGCGAATACGTCAAAACAACGTCACGTCAACGCCGGTCAGTGGCAGAATCGCAGTCTAGGATTAAACCACAAATACACCATTTCCATGATGGATACCACATAGCGAAAATTTCATGAATTTTTTTCAGTTGGTCCAGGATGTATTTCAACCTAACCACGATTTCTATGACAAAATGAAACTGTTAAAGTTGATATGATACCTGTACTGATAATTTTTATGTTATTCTTGCAGTGTTGATAGCATTTCACAGTTACACAGCCTCTCATATTTCAGCATTTTTAATAAAATTTCTAGCAACTTTTCTACAAAGCAAGAGGGCATATTGACAAAGCGACTGAACCAGATTTTAACAGGTTAGTACCAGTTTCATGTTGGTTCTGAAAGTGGTGCAGCCCCCAAAAATACTTGAATATTTTTAAGAAAGAAAAAAATCATTAAAATTAAACATACATATTAATGAAATTATTGAAAATACAATTATTTTAAAGCATTGAAATTGAAAGGAGTGGTGCTGAGTGTTTGTAATGTCTGACATCACTGTTGAAAGTTATAGTTAATGTACGATAATGACCCCCCTTGGCGGGCCGCGGGTTGGTCATCCCTGCTCTATTTGGAGGCATTTCAGACAAATCCTATCAAAAGCAATGCTACAGAATTGCTGACTAACATGGCACTAAGGGAGCACCCGTAAACTGTGAGCCTTCCATGTAGCCTGACATATCTTTTGCCTCTGCCCCCTCTTGCTTAGTGTGGCACATAGCTTTTTTCCATATTGATTCCATAAGACATTTTCTACTGTTTTCTCAGTAGCTGTAAAATAAGAATGGAGAAAGGACTTGTGGTATTCACTTCAAATTTACCACATACGTTCCTGTGGTCATACCTTTTAAGAATAAGTGTACATGGAAGCCAAATCACACTTACCTTAGAAGTGAAGCAACATAAAAGTTACGAATTAACACTTCAGAAAAACCGCCATTGCACTACATATTGGCACGCCAAAGATGATGTTGTAAAAACTCTGGCTTTACATCATCACAACAACTATGAAATCTCTGATTTTTTCTGACACAATATAAATATGTTTCACTGCAGTGTGTAATAGGGCAGATGCAAAGATATTTCCAAGTGAATTGCGATTTTATTTGCTATCAATAAAAAGCAGACATCAGGCCCAGAAATATATTTTTTTCTTTTTCGTGAACTGTCCATAAACAAAGGCAGCAGAACCAATTTCTTTTGGCACTATTTAGCGGTGAGCAGTACAATTTGTGGCAAATGGCCGCATGCGGTTGGTTGCAATGTGCGGCCATCAGTAGCTTATTGGATGTATAATTTATGTAATGAATCCGCGTATTACAATATGTTTACTTACTGAGTAATAAAATTGCCTTTGAAACACACTCGATTTAATTACAAAAGGTCGTAGAAGCTTTTCTTGATTCTATTAATCTGACATCGACTGATTTATTTTATTCCGTTTTTCAGAATTTGCTCGCGTGGCTGAAATTGTTATTACAACTGTGCATATATAACATTTATAAAATATGACTTCGTCGACAACCTTTCGTGTTTAGGTTGTAATGCAGCCTGGACCACAGTAATAATGATAAATACTATATGATAATTGGAAATCCGCAATATCATGTGTTTGTTTCACTATGGTTCAGGCTGCATTACGACTAAACGCATATTTGTAAAATATAATTTCGTCAACAGTCGTTCGAGTTTATGTTGTAATGCTGCCTGGTCCACAGTAGTACCGATACGTGACATGGAAATTTGGTGTACGCAATATCGAGTCGGATGGTTGTTTCACTGTGGTCCAGGCTGCATTAAAACCTAAACGCTAACGAATTCATGCTGCCCATGGTTCTTTTCAACCTGAAGTCAATGCACTTAGGTTGAAATGCAGCCTGGACCACATTGAGTGCATGGTAAAATTTGGTCGCTGCATTAGCAGGGTGGCCACAGACCTGGAAAATCTGGAATTATCAGGGAATTTAAAGCAACCTTGAAATATCGTGGAACTATCTGGGAATCCAAGTAATTTTAAAAATTATCAGGAAATTTTAATTGCAACAACCCAAAATTTGAAAAAAATTATAATTTATTTTAATATTGAACTTTTTCATTAAATAATTCAGCTTACATATTTTTGACATAAAATAGCCAGCAAATGAACCATTTACACTAGCAACTTGCATCTCATCTTGCGCCTTATCGAGACACAACGACGAGATGTCCGTACGCAAGCGCTGACATGAACTCTGTCTGGAACTCAGCATTCGAAATTATATTTAAAAAAAAAAGGTGGATGACATCTAAATCAGAATTATAGTACTACATGTAAACTCAGAAGTTATATTTTTTACTGAATAAAACAGCAATCATAGAGTAGTAAGTTTATAAAAGTGTTTTTATGTTTCACTAAACAGTTTTACAATTTCAAGCAAAGTGTGAAACAGATGTTCCAAAAAAATTGAATTTGTGGAGAGTCTTCGAAGTCCTGTAGAATGTTACGGTTTTGAACTTCTTTTGAGAAAAATTGAACCTTTAATATCAAAACAAAAGCCTAGATTCAAGATACCAATGCCAGCAAAAATGTGAATAGCGATAATTATACGGCTTTATAACTTTTTGTATTAATGATATAAGACGAATTAAAGCAGAAACAAAACAATACGTAAGATCATGTAAATACTAAATAGGTAGGATTTATAAAGTTTTGGATCATTCAGAGCTCTTTCAAGCTCTGGATCGATGCTACAGTATAAACATCATACTCGTGCCTTTGACTTGCACCAAATAAACCGCTGCCAAGGCGAGCGGCATACTCAAGCAACCACGCAACGTTAGCCTACACGATTACATGGTTTATACAAACTCGTGTTAATGCTATCTTGCGAAAACTTACGCGAAAGTGTTAACTCGGCAACAGAAGAAAATGAAGACGGAACAAAAGAAGCTACAATAACTGAATCAGAAGATTTGAAAAGAAAAGGGTAACAATTGAAAAAAGGCATAAAAAAGCTAAGCTTTTGACTGAGTCAAGTTACTGAAGAACAATTTTAAAATCTTCACTTATTTTATGTACCAAATATTGAAAGATTTGTTCTAGTTCTTATTAGTCATTATTTTATTTTTGTGCTACTCATTTTTAATTATGATTCATAAGATTACTAAATTAGTTATAAAATTTTCAAACAAACATTGTTAAACATGTTTCTTTTTATAATTTTTTGAGTTTTAAACCAGATTTAATTATTTACAATCAAAATCTAATTAAAACTTTAAATATCTTAATCATGCATATAAACTTGCTAAATCAGGGGAAAAAATGGCAAATTTTTCTGGAAAACCTGGAAATATCTGGGAATTTTTAAATCATTACCTTGTGGCCACCCTGATTAGATATATATGTTCACTTTGATCCCATGTGAGAATAATCTCGGGGATGTGGAACAGTACATGCACTTATTAGTAATGTCAATCATATATATTATTTCTATAAGGTATTTTTTTGTCACAAGCCTATACCTGCCTTCATACTTAACCGAAATCAATGAATGAGGTGTCATTTTAAAGCTTATGATCTCCACTTTGGTTAAATCGTATTTTAAGCAAGAAAGTTTTCGGAATTCGACCCTTAAAGGGCAAAAATGTAAATTTTTCTAAAATGCTGTTTTCTGTGTTACGAGTCAGTTATCTCCCTCGATACCTATCTGAAACCGTTTTATGAAGTATCGTTTTAAAGATTAAGATCTCCGCTTTAGTGACGTCATATATTAAGCAAGAAAGTTTTCGGACTTCAACCCTTAAAGGGCAAAAGAATCAATATTTTTGCAATGCGTTTTTGTGTCACGAGCGATTTATCTCCCTTAATATCTAACCGATATAGATAAATGAGGTATCATATTAAAGAATAAGGTCTCCGCCATGGTAACATTATATTTTAAGAAAGGAATTTTTCGTAATTCGACCCTTATAGGGCAAAAATGTCACTTTTTCTAAAATGCGTTTTTTGTATCTCGAGCCATTTATCTCCCTGGATATCTAACCAAAATCGATAAATGAGGTAGGATTATGAGGAGTAATGTCTCAGCTTTGTGAAATCATATTTTAAGAAAGAATGTTTTTGGAATTCAACCCTTAAAGGAAAAAAGTATAAATTTTTCTATTACCGATTTTTGTGTCACGGGCGATTTATCTCCCTTGATATCTAACCGATATAGATAAATGAGGTATCATATTAATGAATAATGTCTCCGCCGTGGTAACATTATATTTTAACATAGGAATTTTTCGTAATTCGACCCTTAAAAGGCAAAAATGTCAATTTTTCTAAAATGTGTTTTTTGTATCTCGAGCCATTTATCTCCCTGGATATCTAACCAAAATCGATAAATGAAGTAGGATTATAAGGAGTAATGTATCAGCTTTGTGAAATCATATTTTAAGGAAGAATGTTTTTGGAATTCAACCGTTAAAGGAAAAAAGTATAAATTTTTCTATAACCGATTTTTGTATCACGAGCCATTTATCTCCCTTGATATCTAGCCGATATAGATAAATGAGGTATCATATTAAAGAATAAGGTTTCCGCCGTGCTAACATATTTTAAGAAAGGAATTGTTCCTAATTCGACCCATAAAAGGCAAAAAAGTCAATTTTTCTAAAATGCGTTATTTGTGTCTCGAGCCACTTATCTCCCTTGATATCTATCCAAAATCGTTAAATCGAGTACGATTGTGAGGAATAATGTCTCAGCTTTGCCGACATCATATTTTAAGAAAGAAGTGTTTGGAATTCAACTATTAAAGGGAAGAAGTATAGATTGTTGTACAACGTATTTTTGTGTCACAAGCCTTATATTTCCCTTGATATCTAATCGATATAGATAAATGACATATCATGTTAAAGACTAAGGTTTCCGACGTGGTAACATTATATTCTAAGAAAGGAATTTGTCGTATTTCGACCCATAAAGCGCAAAAATGTCAATATTTCTAAAATATGTTTTTTGTGTTTCGAGCCATTTATCTCCCTGGATTTCTAACCAAAATCGATAAATGAAGTAGGAGTATGAAGAGTAATGAATGAACTTGGTGACATTATATTCAACGTCACCATTCATCTCATTTTATTCGCGAAATTTTCGCACAGATCGTCTAGTATTACTATATAATTGATAATGTTATATATTGAGAAGAGGTTAGTTACGACCCATTAGTATAACCAATATTTCCTGTAATCTACAAATACAATCCCGAGTTAGTTAATACTTATTATGTGGAACAGTGTATAAACTTGTTACCAGCATCTAAAAAAACAGTTATTTTCTTACCAACCAGTTACCACAACTCATAAGCAGTCAATTACTTAAAAACCTGTTAGTATCATAATTTTTTACAGCAGTTTTTGAGTGCATGCTATCCCATGTTAGTTACTATATATGAGTGAAATTTTGTAAACAGTGTAATTACTTCATTTGTCGAAAGTTTCAACAGAAAGAAAAACCATATATCATTTTAGTAATTGTGGACAACTTTGTCACCTTCCCCTTCCATACACCATATATACTATTTTATCAGTCATTCTTAGTTACCAAATTCCAAGAAGAAAATTCTTTCACAGAGTAAAATGTATTCTGAAGCAGAAACTCTTTCAGTTTGGACTTAAAGTAGTTGGGTTTTTGTAGATAACATTTAATTTCTGTTGGTAAGACTTTGAATAAGGAAGCTCCAGTAAATGTTAACCCTTTCTGTACAATTGACAGTGATTTGTAATCCTTGTGAATATTATATTTATTCCTAGTATTATGGCTATGTATGTCAGCATTAAGATTGAAGGGTTCAGGATTTTCCACTACAAATGATAGTACAGAGTATATATACTGTGCTGGCATTGTTAGTACACCCAGATTTCTGCACGACGTCTGTGGGCGTGCACCGCGCGCGGGGCGGCACATTAAGGGGGGCGGCAAAACGAGTGATCGACAGTCGCCGCCGCGCGATAGTTGCCACTCCATTGTCGCCACGACGAAATTTGCAGTGTGATGCCGTATTTACACTCGCGCCTCGTGCACGAGCGCTGACACGAACTGCCGTTTACACTCTCGCAAGAATTCATTCATGGGTGACTAGTGAGCGTGCCAGCTGTCGTGGTGGGCTGTGGGGGTTTGGTCCAATAGTGAAAAGCTTTCGTTTTTTTATAAAAATTAAATGACTTTTTAAGTTTTTTAAATAGATTTAATGATGTTGATTTGCACCTTCAAGGAGCTAATAAAATTCTGGTTACCAAAATGTTCTGTGTGTCATTATTTATTGAATACTTTTAACAACTTCGTTACAATCTATTGAGAAGAAAATTTCAACAGTTTCCTGAATTATTATCTATAAATAAACAACTCCAGAGGATATTGACAGATTCAGCACCCACCTCAATAAACTTTAGACATGGAAAAACGATATGAAGATATTTTGAAATTCGAGGTGTATGACTGGATGAAAAATCCTTCTACCGCAAATATTGAAGAAGCTGTTACAACTTGACAGGAAGGAGGTTTAGAAATCGTATATGACCGCAGAACGTAAACATAAATTCGATAGTAATGGATATGTAAACCTGTGCCAAAATAATAAAAAACACCTGTCACATCAAAATGTATGACAACTGATAACCAGTTTAATGAAACCTTTTCCTTCATATCTCATGTAATCAGGCATTTGTGCTGTTAATCATATTATAGCCAAAGAAAGAAACCGAAAGAGGAGACCCTCGTTTGTTCCTTGCAAAATTGACCAAGATATCCAGTTTTTATTTTAGCCTTAGGAATCTCATTAATAAATAAAATCTAATTTCTCCAAACTTCGTGCTTTTATATACGCAATGTATTAATAAAAAGACAGATTTAACTACAGTGAGTGGTTTTATAAAGACTTATTCTGCCAATCGTAGCGAAAGTCATACAAAGTATTTGGCAAATTGTTATTATGGGTTTTAGGGAGCGTGCACAAACTACGTGGCTTCGTCGAGGGGGGGGGGGGGGTTGCTGGAAGGCTACGCTGGGCTACGTGTGGGGAGGGAGGGGTTCAGAGCCAGGCCACGTAGCTTTCCTTTCATAACATTTTTCACAGTTAAAATGAGGAACAGAACTCACAACAGCATGTGAATATTTATTTCCCTTAGTTAATTATCTCCATATGTAATTTACAATAGAAAACAGAGAAACAAGAGAAAACAGTACAAAATGTCTTCTGGAATTAATGAGGAAAAAAGCTACGTGGGGGAGGGGGGGGGGGGTAGAGGCAAAAGCCACGTAGGGCTACGTGGGAGGGAGGGGGGATTCAAAGGAGGCCAAAATGTAGTTAGGTGGTTTATGTACGCTCCCTTAACTCGATGTACGTTTGCTTTATAAGGTATACATTGATACAAAAGTGGGCGGTAGGTATTAAGGTTGACAACCTCTGTTGACTAGAGTCAAGAAACCGCCACTGAGGCGAGCGGCACTCGCGAGCTTAGACGAGGCGAGACTATGGGAGTGCACCGTTTACACTCTCGCGTTCGCGCTGTCTGGTCTCACCACGCCTCGTCTAAGCTCGCACGAGAGTGTAAACGCGGCATAATATGTAGCAGGCGACCTATTTTTTTTTTTAGCTCAACAGCTGCTTAGGGCGGTCGGCTACACTCGGGATGGCAACAATGGAGGCGGCAAATAATGTTCGAAGGGGCGGCAATCTCACAGTTTTTTTACCCGGTTCGGAAATTTCCTAGATCCACCACTGGCTGTAGTTAGACAGGGGGCGGTATAATCGGGATTGCACGCGGGCGCTCTAACAGCTAGCGGCGGGCCTGCATAAGTGAGCAGGGAATGAAAATATGCAAAATATACTAACTTTCTGGTTTCTATATTAGCTATTCTAGATATTACCCTAAGTGAAAATGTTGCAGAATTCAGTTTTTTAAGAAGTTGTTGAATATGCTGTTTCCAGTTCAATTTGTTATCTATATATGCACCCAGGAATTTTGTGAAATTACTTTCATTGATTGCTTTTCCTTCTGATATCACATTATAGCTGTCCTTTGTTTTATTTTTTTGTAACAAACTGAAGTAACTGTGTATTTTCTACATTAAGTATTAGTTTGTTGGCATTAAACCACCTGTTAATTTTCTTTAAAGCATCATTTACTGTGTTTTCGAGGTTTTGTGCCGATGGGTCTTTCAACGATATGCTGGTATCATCTGCAAAGAGTACCATGTGTTCATTATCACCTAGTATATGTGGGAGATCATTTATGTAGATTAAGAACAGCAGAGGGCCAAGAATTGAGCCCTGAGGCACACCACATTTAACTATACCCCATTCTGAGTTTATAACATTTAGAATTGCCATAGCAGTATATTCAAATTGTATTTATCATAGTTGCTAGTGATTCTACAGTCTTTCCTCCAGAGTGCGCATATTATCTTTGGCGCAACACTATGAACTGATATGGCGATTTTCTGTAGCGTTAATTCGTAACTTTTATGTTGCTTCATGTCTAAGGTAAGTTTGATTTTGCTTCCATGTACACTTTTTCTTAAAAGGTATGACCACAGGAACGTATGTGGTAAATTTGAAGCGAATACCACAAGTCCTTCTTTCTCCATTCTTATTTTACAGCTACCGTTTTCTCTTTTAAGGCTATTGTAAATTACATACAGAGATGATTAAATGATGGAAATAAATATTTACAGGCTGTCATGTGTTCTGTACCTTATTTTAAGTGCGACAAATAATATGAATGAAAAGCTGCATGGCTTGGAACCTCTCCTCCCATGTAGTCCATTGTAGCTTTCCAGCTTACCCTTTCCCTACCCCAGACCAAGCCACGTAGTGTATGGATATTCCCTAAAGAAAACTCCGTAAATTGGGAAATACTTTGTGGATCACCTTAGATGGGACACTACTTCTGCCATTTCATTTATTAACCATCATGTAAGACAAATGGATTCAATGTTTAGGGCTACCTTAATTCTCATGCTTTATACTGTACCATGGAATGTCTGTTATTGTGATCTAGGCTGCATTTCAACTCTACTGCAACGTACACTCGTAATGCTTAGTGAAAATCTAATAATTCATTGTACATGCGTGAATACATTCACTGTGTTGCAATCAAAAGTAAAACTCGTCTTGGAGCAAAATTTAATGTGTAACTTTGCAATCCTGAACAAATTGATGTACTTAACTTAGTTGAAATGCGTTGCAATGACAGATTGCCATATTTCACATCAGAAGTCTCAATATTTAATGCAGTATTGACTAGTAGTCCTACCAATAGATACTGAGCTAAGTTATGTGGTGTTAGGTGGCAAATGTTGTTCTTTTCTTGATTGTGATACAGTGAATGTATTTAAGTAGGTTATAGGTATCTACTTGATTGTGGTTGCACTGAATGCAGCCTGCGACCAAATTAAGACTGTCATCTTGTGGTTTAGCCTACGGTCAATATTTCCATGCTGCTTTGGTGAGTAGCTTGTTGCCGTTATTAATGTAGATCAAATTAGTGCAGTGTGGAGGAGTATTATAATGCAAGTTTATCTTTGTAACATATGGTACAAGGATTTCAAGGATGTCATTATTTGAGCCACATGTGAATCATGGAAAGTGGAAATCTGTTGTGTGCAATAGTGGGGTATTCAGTTTGGTGTCAAACCTTATGTCACCCATACTGTAGCATTGTTCTCAGCAGATATCAAAATATTTTCTGATCAGCCGTAGCTGGTTCTACACAGCCTTTTTTCCCTCCAGTCAATTTTAATCACAAATTATTTTTGTGCTTTAGAGTTATTTAAATCCCATGAACTTTTAATGTGAAGCAGTATTGCCAAGCCTGCTCCAGTGCTAGATTATTGATCTTATGATAATTGGGAAAACTAGGTGTTGCTATCTGTCTGTGAAATATGTAATGTATGTTCTGTATGATGTTTTTGGTTGTGGAATGTGTGGTTTGAAACGGAAATTGGCAAACTTCCCATAATTAGTCTGTGATGGCACGAAAGCATTTAAAAACTGCCATCTGGACAGTCAGTATGCTGGGCTTGGGATTTGAACCAGGACATGTTATTATTACCCAGACCAGTGTAGTGGCACTTTGTGTGCAGCCACACTGGCAGGCTACACAGCTTGTGGTGAATGTTATTGTGAGTTTGATGTTGGTGTATTCACTGGGACTCAAGATGAAAATTTACTTTTTGTTTAAAAATTGGCACACGTGTTCGTTGGGCGATACCATTTAATATATGTTGCTCTTGGAGCTGCAAAATATGTGTATAACACAATCTTCGCTTCAAAAGTGCCTTACCGTTAAACTGTATGCGACTGGGAATGGCTATATATTGACGTATAATGACAATGCTTTAACTACAAGAATCCATATTTTGGTATTGGCTGCACTTTATCCTCGGCATAAATTATTTGTAAAAACTAAATTCCTCATGTCTTACGCTGAAAAAAGAATACTTAAACACAACCTATGTTAATATTGCTGAAACAATCTTTGATCAGTGCTGTAGAATATTAACATCTTACTGTCTCAGACACAACATCATGCAGCTATATATTTCATTATAAGTAACAGTACCTGGGTGACAGATCTTTGCTTGGCAGCTTTCGATTTCTGTTCAATGTGTAAGATTTGCGTGAAGCTTCATTAAGGCTTCCTAGTCATTCGGAACAGAACAATTCCTTGCTCTGACCAAAGATAAACTTACCAAACATTGGTAGGCTTACTGGAACTTGACACTTCTATGAGATGAGTTAAGAGCATTTTGCATGACCCAAAATAAAAGAATTGCTCCTTTTTTTTGGTAAAATCATATTACAAAGTTGGAACGTTGTCTACATGTGAAATTTCATTCAAATCGCTTGAGCAATTTCTGATATCTACCAGTGTGCCATCTGATAGGGGCACGTCCATTAATTATGTGAGGTAATTTTCTTCAATTCTGGACCCCCTCCTCTAAACTGACGTGAGATTTTAACGGAGGCCCCCTCCTGCTAATCGACCTCGTAGATTTTTGAGACTTGTAAGGTCTCATCCTTTCAAGGGCGGTTATACTGCCCTAAGGTCGGTTTTTGGAAACCCCCCCCCCCCAACCCAAAGTCGACTTTCACGTCATTAGTAGACTTTTTTTTTAAGCTCTACCATCCTACAATAATTTCAAAACCTCATGTGAGATTTCTGATGACCACTCCCCTCCCCATTGGTGAAGTTTCATGAGATTCCATGTATGCTATCAAAGGCTTACTGCGTGATGGTATAGCGGTTTTTGTGTTTATGCAATAAGTGTATATTTTATAGCTCTAAGAGTAACATATATTAAATAACATTGGGTAATGTTGCGCCCTGTGGGTAGTACAATTTTTGCAGCAGTAACTGTACACCTACGATGTAAACAACCAGAGACATTTTGAAATATGAAAGATTGATAGCGTAGTTAATTTAGTTCACTTAAGAAAAAAGTGAGCAGTTAAATAAATATTTGTTTTTATTATATCCTAATCATTGGATGTAGCCCATTTTACATCGGTTATTTAATTTGTAATTTTGGTATTTAGTATATATTTATCATATATTTGGTATGTTAACGTGTGCAAAGATATGCGCATAGCTATTGAATAAATTAACGCATTAACAAGTCTAGACGGAAATTTTATGAACTTTATATGGATACTCAGGACTTGGTAGGAACAATATGAAGTGACCAGCGTACATAAGACAGATCATTTGGCAAAGTGAACTTAACAGGGATAGACTCCTGGTTAGGCTTTTTCACAGTTTAGATTGAAACTTAGCCTGAAAATAAATTTAGAAAAAGCGACAGAGTGGGCAATTCTTAGCGGCATCAACTTAACGAATGTCTAAAGAGATGATATACTAAGGTCCAGGCCTCATTACACCACACATGGCGGTACAAATTCCCGTTTTAATTTTTTGCAATAAAAATAAAAGTATTCTCTTGTAGCAGACTCATCAGATAGCGGGAATGGGAAACGGTTTATTATTTATCTTTCGAATTATGGTGCAATGAAGCCTGGACCACAGTAAAGTCAGCAGTTTGATATGGACTTGTAGCGGCATTCACGCTAAGTGTCTATACGATTTGAATTTGGGAATCTCTCACGGCTATGAATAAAATGTACAATATCTTTTTCACTGCTTCCTTGATTACATAGATGTATTATATCTCTGGTTGTTTACATCGTAGGTGTACAGTTACTGCTGCAAAAATTGTACTACCCACAGGGCACAACATTACCTAACATTGTATAAGGAAACAGGATCTTTAGACCAAAAATACAATTCCGTCTTGAGACTCGGTGATTACACTAGCGCCACAAGACATTTTATTTTCAAGTGTTACTTAGGCTCTTATACACCGTGTACCATTATTTCCAAGTAGTATCTAGTTATAATACACCCTGGACTATTGTGACACTACTTTGGAAAGTGTTTCTAGCAATGTCTTGTGCTTAACTGCTGCAGTGTTATGACTCCCAACTCTTCTTGAAATCCTGATCTCCAGTAATCCCAAGAATCCAATCTTGACAATTAATTCTCATTGGAATTTGTAGTGACTGTTACTTACATGATTGTGTAAGTGAACAAAAGCTACATTTTATTTTCATTGAGGTAATGTCAAATTCCTGAAATCTCCAATATTGACAAGTTACTCAGCTCTTTTGTTCTCTCCAATACCTTACGTTGTGCTGCTAGGTCTATGTCATTGGCATTTAAAATTTTCTTAATGTTTTTTAAGGATGTTCAGAAATATATAAATCTAGCAGTAATAGGGACGCAGAAGAGGGGAAAGCCGTAGTTAATTCCCTTTCCTCATATTGTACCCACTAATAGCATAAAACTCTACCAATCAATGTTGTTATTGCTGGTATGCATGGTATGATCTGAAGAATTTTTATATATCACACTTTCCTTCTAGTCAGTATCAATGTCAGTACTAGGGTCAACAAACTAGTATATTTTCAGCCTTTTTTAAGAAGGAGACTGCATATATAAAAGTTGTAAATGGTCATACTTTGTCGTAACAGCTACATCTTGGTTTATGGAAACATAGGGAAAAGTATGATTACGAACAAGTCTCAAAATGGTGGCAACTGAGCGTTACTGTTAGGTGAACATTAATGATCAGGCTTTGCATTTGGAAGGACACAGGTTCAAATCACTATCAGGCCATCACTTACAACCTCTATTGCTCTCAATTAAGGCCGGGCCACACTAGCCCACCGTCACCACACTGATAGTCTGCCGAGTGACAGTACGCTCCCCTGGCGCCCACACTTGTCCGTAGCTCGTCCATGTGACGGACGGATTCCTACTTAGTCTTCAGTCTCTTTTAACATTTACACTTTGTTGTTTCACGGAATTAATGTTAAAAAATTCACTTAAAAGTGATTTGGGGATCGCAACTAGGGTTACCACCCGTACTTTATCATTGAGTACTGTACTTTATTTTGTGTGGACCTACTTCATTACCTACGAAAGTACGTTAAAATGCTTTTTTTGTCCGACTCCTGTTATCACCTCACTGTTTGATCTCTTGTGCATAAAAATAGTATCCCAACGCAGTTTTAACAAATGATCATCACACTCGATGAAAAATTCTCATGTCAAAATGAAATGTTAAGCATCACTCACTTCATATTTTAAGGCCCGTAAAAATTACAGCGATTTGAACCAGGGATTTTCAGTACCCCAATTGTACACTGTATCCATTTGAGTCAAGAGAGAAATCTGGATGTATTGAAAAATATTTAAACATATTAAAATATAAGTACTCTTTTTCTATATCATTTATTTTTACTATCCCAAAACACAAATGTACTTTTGTATGATTTAATACATACTTTTCAGTGTTTCTAGATTCAGATGTTTACGTGTGATTCGGGAATGTAAGGTCCCCGGTTCAAAATCCGGATCTAGGATACAATTTTTACAAACCTTAAATTCGACCTTCACTTCTGGCAAAGCTTTGATTTGTTAATGTGTACATACAAGGATTGTACCTACATTTTACAAACATTTGATGAACCTAAATTGAGGCTGAAAAAAAGACATTTCTAAGGAAATCAGTTATCCTAAAACAACATTTAGTCGCAAAGGACCAGAAATTTCCAAACTCTTTCCGTACTCTTCTCCACATCCACTGGCCCACACTGTCAAAAAGTAAACCAAACTAATGACGACCGAATGTCGGACGACATGTGGTGTCGTTTTGAACTCACTTCAATTGAGTGAGCGACAACAATAAGAAAAGTGGCGGTGCAGTCTAGTGTGCCCAACCTTTAGGCGTAAAGCCATAAAGAGGAAAGGGGAGCAGCTGAAGATTTAGTGCAACGTTTCCCCAACTATTTCCCCCGTGACCTAGTTATTTTTAGAGTTCTTTCCTGTGGCTGTGTAAAACGTGTTTCCGGTTTTTAAATGTGTGGGTATTATAAAACATTATTTGAATTTAAATATAATTTTTATGTATTTTAATTATTACTTATTATGTAATTATGTGTAATTATTATAAAAATAACTGCAGAAATAAAACTGATTTTTGCCTGGGCACAACTCACTATTTGGGAAACTGGTGTAGTGGAACATGCAATTGGCAAGTTCCGCTGTATGAGTAAATGACGGCACAGCAATGTTAGAAAATGAAAGCCTTTAGGTTGTAATACACGCTGAAACAGCATGGCAACTGATAGTCTATTCTATAGTAGTTATGGCTGGGGTGAGTGTCATGTGATGTCATTTTCTCACGTACCATTACTATCAGTATTCTGTATTTCGTAGACCCAATTCTCTGCCTTTGGATTTGGAATGTGATGGAAGTTTTCTGATCAGCATGACACCAGTGTAAAATACAGACAGCCACTTCTTTCAGGTAACATTTCATGAGGGCTTACAATAGCTGTGTGGTGTAATGTTGTGTTCTTTATTTTTAGTCTCATAAATTACAAAGGAGCAGATTCCTTGGTTGCAATATCCTTGCAAAACTTTAACAATCAACAATTGAAACACTTATTATATAACAAGTGGGCCAACTCGCATTCCAAGGTTTACAAATATTAAATTAACAATTGAATGTTCTGGAAACATAGTTTTGTGAGCCAATCACATTACTATTTTTAATCACGTCATCCAGTATTTTAACACTAATTTTAGGCGTGTACTTAATAATTCCTCATTTAATAAAAATTTAAATGTCAAAGTTTTGTTGCATTGATGTTTGAGTTATGATGAACAACTATGCCTGAATTGAACAACAGATTTTAAAGAAATTTTATGTCTAATGTTGATAACAGTTCTGGTACAACAACTTTCTGCCATGTGAAGTATTGAAACACTTGTTTCTTTGGTAGTTGTGCTTAGGTTGAAATGTGGCCTAAACCATAAAACCAGGGACTGCACCACTCTCCACCTACTAGAAAATTATAATGTTCTCTTCACATTTCAAACTCTTTTTAAGGAAAATTCGCCACAAATTAAATTAAAAATTCCAAAATATGGCAGTGTGACACAGCTATCACATGCCACCAACACTGCAAAATTAATTAAAATCTCTTGAAATATTGGTTAATTCCTTTGTTGTAAGGTTGTATTCAAGCAACAACTGCTATATTATATCAATAAGTCTCGATGACAATCAATTGCTTCTGTTGTAAACAAATGCAGCTTTTATGGGATGGCTGCCGCCATTTGACCTAACCATAGTCTGACATAGCGAAACTGTTTAGATTGATATCCCCGTATGGTTAATTTTTGTCATTTGTGGCATTTTTCAGTTGCACAGCTTCTCATATTGTGGCATTTTTTATTTAATTTGTGGCTACTTTTACATTAAAACAGTGTAGAATATGACATATTGCAGCAATTAAACTAAATTTCAACGGGTTAGAACTGTTTTCGGGTAGGTGGAGAATATGGTGCAGTTCCCATGAAACCGAGCATGGTGGGTGAGTGGTTAACACCCTGGCCTCTCGTTTGTGGGACACTGGTCCCGATTTGGGTTTTCTTCTCAATGGCTTCCCCAAATCAATCCAGGTGAATTTGCTTCCTTCAAAAAAGGCTGTGGCCGGATTCCTTGTCCCCAGTCCCCATCCCACTTCTAATGAAGTTGACAAGGTATACAGCCATAAGTTAGGAAAAAATGAACCTAATAATTATTTTACAGCTGGATTATTTTGTGAATTTATTAGAATAAGAGTAGTTTTCTTCTCCGCATTGTTTGTGTTATTTGTAGCACGTTGGTAGAATTAAGTGGACGAGTTCTATTGGAAATGATGAAGTCAATAAGTTTGATACAGTACACTGAGTTTTTAAAAATCCCAGAAATTTTCGTTTAAAAATTTCTTTTGATTTTTTCCCAAGGACTTGTTTACTGTGTGTGTGTTTTTAAATTTTCATTCGATTTTACAGTGGACCATACAGAACATATGGGTCTCAATTTTCTTTTTCGTGATTATTTTTTCAAGGAATTACTGTAGTTTAGTCCACATCGGAGAAAACCCTTGCAGATCCACTAGTGACATGTAACTCTGTCCATGTTAATTGCAGCATGGTATGACATCAAGATGCAATGTCACCCGGACAGCCAAGAATCAACTGACTCTGACCGGGAAACTTACAACTACATTTAATAAATTAATAGATCTTGAGCAGGAAATCTAATTCTGTTCTTAACTGTAAAAAATTATTTTTGATAAGTTCTCAAGGAGAGTTCTTCAGTTGCAGAAATTGGAATAGTACAATATTTAAGGTATATGGGTCGTACTTTATGAAAAGCCAAAGTTGGGAAGAAAAACTGTAAAAATGTGATTATAAACCAATAGAAAAGTTATTAGAAAAAAAATGGTAACTGAAGTTTGAGAGTTTGATATCATATCTTTTGAATAATCAATTTCCCTTTCCCCCATGTGCGGTTCTTTTTTCCATTTTTTATTCTTCTACTCACTATTAGCAATATTAAAAAAAAAAATTATTTTACAAAACTAGACCTAAATTCATATTCAGTTCTTTGAACACTAGGGTGACTTTGGTGAAACTTGCTACAAATATTTCTCATTGTGTGATTTAAATGCTATTGGTGAGTTATAATCTATATTTAGTTGCTTTCCGCAAACAGTTTGATGACTTTGATGATTTAGCAGAGTAGGGACGGCATTGGGTGATCGAAACTTTTGGAACTCTCACTGAGCTCTTTCCTACTTTTCTCCACGCAGTTTTTCCTTCTTGTAGTATACTGTTTGTTGGCAAATTGTTGGTTACTGTACATGCTATAAAATCTGCATCTGTCATGTATATCATCATCTGTGATTCCGATTTTCTGACGATCCTTTTCGATTTCAATTAGCCAATTGTTTTTATTTTCATTGAAATGGCCAGGTTGAGAATTCTTTTGGTTAGTCTCTTATAATTCATTCTGATAATGTAGCTTTTCCTTAATGTGTCTGACATTTTTTCCGAATGCTGATATAGTTTGTGATTTGCTTTTCATCCAAGTTCCTCCTGTACAAACTGGGACAGATTTTCGTTTCTTGCTTTTCAATATCTTTAATCAATGATCTACCCCCAATAATCAAAGTTTCTGATGCATGTAATGCCTTTGGTTCGATTACAGTGTTATCGTGTCGTAACTTTGCATTTCGCAATACTGACTTTTTGTTGTATCCGTTCCAGGTAATTCTATATGCTTTTTGAATTTAGATATTCTCTCATTGTTTGCTTTACGATTTAGTTCTGCGGGTTGAATAATTTCTTCTAGATATCTGAATTTAGTTAGCTGAGAGATATTACATAATTGGGTTTTCATGGGTTTTCCACCTTGGTACTGTGAAGAGCCTTCCATATAGTGGGTATTAGTATACGAGATTTGGAGACCACATTTAGCTAAAATTGCATGGAATATTTCAAAGGAGTAGTTTGCCTCTTGCAGTGCTGCCAGCCACTTGGCTTTGAATATCCGGAGAGGGCCGCTAAAATTTCTGTAGATTGGGTACAAAAATCCGGAGACTCGCTAACTGATAGAATAATTATTGAAGATAGAGTCAAAATTAAGAATACTTTTTATTTCAAAGTCTTTAAAATTTGAAATACAAAGTAATATTTTACATTGAAAGTAAGAAATGTCTTATACACCCTCAATTTCATCACTGCTGCTTCTGTGCTGACTTTTTAGGAGCCATACATTTTCTTTGTTGACATTAAATTTAGCATATGCTCTGTAACTGGAAATGTTAAAAAGTCGTGGCAATGAGCATGTCACCGTGCATAAAGCGTGCACCGATAGTTCTGTATTACGGTCTTTTAACCCTGCAGTAGTCGCGCTCTGAAAAGTCCCATTAGAAGTGGCTTGAGTAGACTACATATGTAATCCACGCGACCAGTGCAGGGTTAATTTCTATAAAATGTATAATCAAACAAAATATGGGCTTTATTTCATTTCAATTGTTGATTCACACGAGCTGTAGCAAGGAAAGGATTCACAATTATTGATAATTCTGTAGAACATTAACACTATACCCTCAAAGCTTAATTATAAGGAAAAAATCAACAAATAATATAACGTAGCAAAAATCTGTAGATATTTTTAAAAAATCCTAACTTTTTGTAAAAATCTGTAGTTCTGCAGATAAATCCGTACAATCGGCAGCACTGGCCTCTTGCCTGTTGTTGCAGGAAATTACTAGATCTGCAGAGGCCAAACACTGCAGGTGAAGTTTATTTTTGAGTAGCTTGACAATGGTTATTCCTTTTACTTCTTTCTCCCAGGCTCTGATTACTTTGTCCAGAACAAGATTGAACAAAAGAGGTCCATCTCCTTGCTGAACTCCTATTCTGATTTGGAAAATTTCAGATACTTCACCTGAGAACCTAACTTTCGAGATAGGATCCGTTAATGTCTGTTCGATTAATTCTCGTTTTCCTGTCTACTTTGAATTCTTTAAAAAAAGTATTCCTGTCAGAGTCATAAGCTTTTTTGAAGTGACCACTGTATTAATATTATTACTAAGGAAAACTCATTCTAAACAAACTTCTATTTAGAAAAAGTTATGGGTAACTCGAATGTTTCTTGAAAAGCTTTCAGGCAAAAATAAAACAATACAAATATTGATGAAAATGACAAACGAAAGGGAAAATGACTCGTCACTCACCAAAGTTGAAGGCTGTGACGAGTGAAAAACATATATAACATACACAAACATGTACAGTATTTCAGTTTTCACCTTATTCATGTTACAGGAAACAAGTCATGTGGTTTGGGAGGTGTGCACACGCCAAAATTTATCAAATGACTGATTGAATTATCGATATGTCGGGAAAGACTGAGATGTTATATATAAATAAATATATCGCAGGTGATCATAAAATTAATAATTTAACAAAAGGGTACGGAGAGTTAAAACAGTTATATATATATGTGTGTGTGTGTGTTTTCCAGTATTTCACTTTTCAGCAACCAATACCTAGCACAGATCACTGGTCATTGTGTGTAGAAGTAGCGTGGAGTTTCCTGTCGTGTACAGCATTGGCCGAATGTCGATAGCTGTGGGGATGTGGGAGATATGATGGTTAAAAGTTGTTGATGCAGGGCATTTTCGTATTTCGACCAAAGACGTGTGTCTGTATATGTCATTCGTTGGTGTTTGTGTGTGGTAGTGGTATCGTGTACTATGGTTGTTAGATGTCGGTAGCTATGGGGGTGTGGGAAATAATGTGGTTGAAAGTGATCGACCTGCGGCACCTTCATATTTCTACCAAAAACGTATGTGTCATGGTGTATCACTTTTCAGCCAAAACTATCTAGCGCAGATCCCTGGTGTTTGTGCATGGTAGTAGTACAGAGTCACCCATTGATCACAACGTTGGCCAAATTTTGGTAACTGTGGGAGTGTGGGAGATATGGTGTTTGAAATTGATCAATCAAGGATATTTTCGTATTTTGACCAAAGACGTGTGACCGTATGCACTATGGTGGTTAGATGTCGGTAGCTGTTAATCCAAGTTCTTTTCAAACACGAACAAAGTCGTGGGTACCAGCTAGTAAATAAATAAATTTGGAAGAAATTTGTAACTAGTTAAATGAAACAATGATAAGACCAATAATAATGAGTGATGGGTCAAAAGGTGGAATTTTATTGATGGTTGAGGCCATGTGGGTATCTGGTACCCAGGATATTTTGGTATGCAAGTTCCCATCTCCTAAGTTCTGAATCGGCAGTGGTTTCGAAACCACTTGGAAAGATGGAATGCCCATTAGTGGGTGGTAAGTACCTGGTTATGTTCAACTGGACTGTAAGTAGGAGTTTTTTTTTTGTCATTGTTTATTTTTGGTCACTTCCTGGCTGTATTGTGATGGTTCGATGATTGTGGTCAAATAAATGTTCAGAAAATGTTCAGTGGTTTGTACATCCAATAGATGTGATTTGTTCTTTTTATCTTGTAATGAAATTCCTAGCTGTAAGAAAGAGATTTCATTACAAGATCCAAAATCACATAGCAATTACATGTACAAATCACTCGCATTTGCTGTAAATTTATTGAAATAATAACCATCAACCTACCATTATGCAGATAGACTTGAAAATAAGCAAATACAAAAAAAAAAAAAAAAAAAAAAATATGCTTGCTTACTGTCCGAGAATGTTACCACGAACACAAAACCACAGCAATGATGAAAACACTGCTTAATGAATTCATTAATTTAATATATGAATCAATGTTAAAGAGTAAACAGAAAAAATGAAGATAATAGATACACAACTGTAAATCACAACTGACTCAACCATACAGATATTTTATGAACATTAAAACAGAAATAATAGCCACCATACCAGTAAATAAATAACTGGTGGTATTAGCTGTTTGTAACCAATGCAGTGAAGTAGTGAACTTTGAAGCAATGTTGAACCACAGATCAAACAGTGTCCTATGGAAGTGTCAATAGTGCTATTGTTGACAAAAATGTAACTGATTCTAACAAGTTTGCAGGTGAAGTGTACTTTGATATGTATTCAAATAATGCAATTTTCTCTGGTTCAAGACCAATATACAAATTGCTAATGAAATGACATAAGCAGGTGATGCTCAATTTTTTTGTTGGCATAAGGACATTCACTTTAAATAGGTCTTGTAGTTTCTGAAAAGCTTTTTTTATTGCTTGTTGACCTTATGTTTTGTTTGATTTTTAGATCAAGTTAAGAGAAAATATGGCTGACACAGAGATCTGGGGAGATGATGAACCAGTTATTATGGATTCTGAGGCAACGCTTCCTGTTGCGCAGCCTGCTGAATTGCCAGAGATCAAGCTCTTTGGTCGCTGGAGTTGTGATGATGTTCAAGTATCTGATATGTCTCTTCAGGTATGGTCATTTAGTTTTTGAAGTTATAAACAGCATCTTAACTTCAACATCGGTAAAAACAATTTGATTTTAAACTCACAACGTGTTTGACACACTTCACATGATTGGCCTAATTATTTCTTCCGCTATGTGCCATTGTATTGCCACACACTATAACAAAAAAAACACAAATTTCTCCCCTTTTATTGATTTTAATGTGCTCAAAAATTCTATGTAAGAGTGCCATGGTTACATCAGAGATAACTTATCTTACACAAATTACCAACCAGCAATAGATCACATGTGGGACTATCCAGAGGTAAAAGATTCTACTTTCAGAAATAGTACCAATGTAAAATCGGACAGATCAATTAATTATTAACTACAGTAAAATATAGCGTATCTTGGTGTAATGTTACAGTAAAATAAAAGAAGCTTTAGTGCACATAAAAGAGCACTTACAGCCATCAAAGAAATTGGAAAGCTACCACAACTGTCCATAAAATCCGCAATAACCTTGTTCCATATAAATATCTCACCTAGGCGATCGAATTTTAGTTTGCAAATTCTTAAAATAACACAGTTCACCCATACAATTTTAAATTACAGCACCTTTCCATAAATTTTATGGAGAAAACTGTAAAAGTTGGCAGGTATGCATGTATATACTTGTTTTATGAAGTTTCATAAGGTGAAACCGACATTTGATCCAAATTGTAGGATTTGGTTTTCGTTACCATGTTTTAATCCTAGAATTTATTGTTCGTCTCATTTAAGACATCTTAGAAGACAATGAAATTGGCAGTGGATGATGTATAGGGCCCGGATATATATGCACGTAAAACATCTAATATATGCATGCAAATATGCACAAAAAAGTCCTAAAATATGCACTAACAATTAAAGAATCTACACTAACAATTAACGAATATACACTAACAATTAACGAACATGGACTAACTATTAAAGAATATACAGTTATCAAATGATTTATTTTATGTCAACTCACTGATATACACGTTTTCCTTACAAAATGATGAATCACAATATGTTACCAACAGTTTTTCAATGTTTTCAGGGGTCAAAGATTTTCTGTTGTCAGACAAAATTAGTTTATAAGCCGAAAATGATCGTTCCACGTCAACGGACGTTATTGGGCAATACTTGTACGATGGTGCTGACTGTTCGGAACATTCATCTGGCAAAGATTGTGTGGTTCCACTTAAATACGTATTAATTGATTGAATCTTTTGCAGACCTTGGTTTGAGTCTAACACCCTGCTGAGTTTAGATTTAACTTTTTCTCCAATTTCACCAGGGACGGCATTTAAAGAAGAAATTGTTTTGTGAAGCAACTGAATAGACTCGTGAAGGGGTGCACCGCTAGTTTCTAGACCCTTAATAGCATTAGAAAGTGACGAATAGTGTACATGGATGAAATTGATATCTCGATATACAGTATCACAATCAAATGCGCACTTTGCTTCACGAACACACGCAGCACGATCGTCATGACCAATACTTGTAACCACATCTTTCACTTGATGAAAGTTCTCCTGGTAGAACAGCACTGCAGACAACCAAGTTCCCCATCTAGTGAGAACAGGTTCCGGTGGAAGAGGAACCTCAGGCAGACGATCCTTATAAAACTGTACACGCGCTGGTGCTTTTAGGAACACTTTTTTTTCCACTTGAAATTACTTTGTTAACTGAAGGAAATAGAGAACGTATCTCTTCTGCAATGCGATGTAATCCATGCGCCAAACATGTAACATGGATCAGATTGGGGAAAAACACTCGAAGCGACTGACCAGCTTTTAACATATATGAAGCTGCGTCTGTGATTAAAACACGCACCTTGTAACAATCACTCTCCGATTCAGTAGGCCACAGAAGTCGCAGGGAATCGTTTATAAATCTTGCAATTGTACTGTGGTTGGTTTTCTCTAACACTTTGGTTGAAAGTAAATGTGGTTTTCCGGGTTCTTCTTGACATAGTTTGCCCACTATAAAGTTCGCTACGTATCGGCCACATGAATCGGTTGTTTCATCTACCGATATCCAGACACAGTTCCCTCCTATGTCAGACCGAATTGAATCCAGGACAGAATCGTGTAGAGAGAGCAAATAATTTTTCCTGAGGGTGGATTCATCCGGTATCCTTTGATTAACACAATACTTTTGAAGAAATGCTCGTAGATCTGGATTATTCAATTTATGCAGCGGGATATTGCTGCATACAAAAGCCTTACACAGGTCAGCAGAGAATGTATTAACAGACCGTGATACCTGAGTTAAAAGTAGCTGTTGCGTGTTCCTATTCTTTTCTTTTGACCTGAGATGTACAGCTGTTTTAGAATGCTGTTAGAGTTGAAATTTTTTCTCACATTTTATATTCTTCTCACATACTTGACAGTACACAACTTCACCGTCACTAGAATAGTCACTGTTGCCTGAAATCCACTGCTTAATTAAAACTGATCTTGTGCATTTTTCTTTAGGCATTTTTGGAGTCAGATTAAAGAAACTTAATCTTAGCACACGAACACTCCTGTCAACACAAACTTTGAGAGGCTACTGTTTTTGGAAAGGAATGTACACGTCCCTTTAAAAGTACGAATCCCTCAGGTCTGGAAGCCAGGAATCTGTTCTCAGGAAAACTGGCTCGTACCGCAATTAGGGGAATATTCCCGAAAAGATTAAAGAAAACCGCTGGCCTTCCCGGTAGTTGTCGCACGAATAAACACACTGGTAGATAACGAATATTCCAAGTGGGGGTAAATACTTGTGACTGTCGTCTCCTCAAACAAGAATTTGCCGCCTGAGGGAGAATAGAGCTATTCTTTGATTTTGCCGACCCCACCCGCCCTTCCCGTGAATGTTACCGCTCAGGGCAGTAGAGAAGGTCGCCGCCACACAAATTTTCCATTTGCAGCACCTCCAAACATGTCACTGTGTGAGTTTGGATAAGGTAGAAAATTCTCTACATGTGAATGCCAGTACAAAAAAATCCTGTTTACTCCAAGAATTTAACTTACTTGTTGCGGTTGCCAAGGATGTCCAACATACAGGTACATTAGGCTTTACAGTTTCTTCAGAAGTATCGGATATTCAGTTATGAGATGAAATAAAAGCTAAAATATGCACATATCCATAAAATATGCACTAACCCTCAAAATATGCATTTGCATATGCGCATATGCTTTTTTGAAAAATCCGGGCCCTAATGATGTAGCACCTCATCACAATAGTCCTGAGATGAAACTCGTGTAGAAGAATAATGAAGATTGGTCCTACCTGTTTAATTGGT
This sequence comes from Vandiemenella viatica, assembly GCA_031002005.1. Classification (NCBI taxonomy): domain Eukaryota; kingdom Metazoa; phylum Arthropoda; class Insecta; order Orthoptera; family Morabidae; genus Vandiemenella; species Vandiemenella viatica. The sequence continues at coordinate 302,837,171 of JARYHS010013630.1, read as the reverse complement.
CTATCCAGTGATTGCAGTTTAAAATTAGTTTTCCGATGATTTATACTTTCATCAGTGTTCTTTATTCCTGAAATTTGTTTCAATATTATAGGAAAACTTGCAACAAATAAGAATTCTCTAAATACTTTTAGAAAATCTTAACGTGGCAGAACTAATTCTTCTATTGTACCTACAAGATTCTCTAAAGCATAATGACAATTTTCACAGGTAGAGGTATATGGAATTAGTGAATTGTCGGACTAACCTCACAAGGCACAGTGTGCTTTATACACTTAAATGTTAAAATAATCCAAACTATATGCAAATGCCACAAAGAATATGTTGTTAATTCATAATTGATTAAATGATTTTAACATGGTTTTAGTAGGTAGGAAATTGTTAATATATCATTCTATATTTTTAGAAAGGCTATGATCTTATTGCGTCACAATATTTGTCAGAGATAAACTCCGAAACTACTTAACCGATTTCGATGAAATTTGGCTTACTGTGTGTAATTTGGTCCAACTTAAAAGATAGGATAGTTTTTTATCTTGATTATTGAATTCAATATTTATTATTGCAAATTAAATCTTCATTAAATGTTTGTTATAGGAAAATGTTTAGTAAGTTCCGTAAGTTTGAGCGGTCTGGTAGCTCAGTGGTTAAGGCGTCTGGAGATTGAAAGGTCCCCGGTTCGAATCCCTTTCTCGATGGGGATTTTCATATGCATTTAACCTGGCCTTCACCTCTGGCACAGCTTGCTGTGTGACTTAAAGTATGCCAGGACGGTACCATGTTAAACTGTAGGTGCCCTGTACCCAGCAGGATTGGTGGGCTAGGTTAAAGCGACTACGACAGGGGTGGAATGCGCAGCCAATAGATACCCTGTCACCAGGTCATTACGACCACACTATTACACCACATTATTATTACACTTCCATAAGTTTCTAACAGAGGGTGATGTTTTAATTTATCAACACAACACTTGTTTTGTTGGGTAACCATCCACTGGATGGCATTGTTTTGGTTTCTTTATGCTACAGTCTATTCCATGCCATATGTGTTTACGACATAACAGTTTCTTGAATTTTTCGTGTATTATCGTTTTTATAAGTGGGCTGTGTATCTATACTAATATTATAAATGTGAAGGTGACTCTATTCAACTGTCTCTGTCTTTTATGTTTCTTGGGCTAAACGGCTAATCCGATTGTGATTAAATTTGATGATGAGATGCTATTTGGCATTAGGATGGACATACTATGTGTATAAATAATATATGTTGTCATATAATTTTAAAAAAATTACTGTACGGCGTAGATTGACACATACGAGTGTAAGTCTCTGTACTACCTGTGCACATAGCGGTCTGGCAACTCAGTGGTTAAAGCGCTTGGTTGCTAACGTTTGGAGTGTGGTCTCCTGTTCAAATCCCGATGGAAGTGAAGGTTTCAAAATTTGTTTGTGATTGTATGTGTCACGCCTGGACCGACAGTTGTTCGAATTGCATGCTAAACTGTAGATACCACAAATTTAGGGGTGCAATGGGAGGTAAATCGTATGTAATTTGGCAATGCAGTAGGTGTACACTTTTTTACGTTATATTGATCCGTCGGGGGGTGTGTGTGTTTGTGATATATATATATAATAACAATGAGCAGGAAAAAGCTTTAAGGCAATAAAACTAAGGAAGGATAGGGAAATATGACCCAACACTTACCACAGATGAAGACGGCTGGGACGACGAACAAAAAAACAAACACAAGAGAAGCGCAATATTTCGGCTTACAGCAGCCTTAAACGTGCAGAAGGTGAAGCACCAGGCGGCGGCACATGTGTACACAGACGGGTGACTGGTGATATATAGATATATATATAATATATATATATCTGCACTACTAATACTATAAATGCAGAAGTAAGTCTGTCTTTTTGTTACGTTTTGACCATTAAATAGCTATACCGATATTGATGGAATTTGAAAAGTAAATACTTTGTATTTGTATGAAGGGCACAGGACATATTTTTCGGTATGCATAACAGTTGTTGTCACAAAATTTTGAGAACTTACCGAATGTTGACGGAGACGGATGTGTGTGTTAGTCTGTAATGTTACGTCGATTGCTCAAGCTTTGCTTCTCACCCAGTCTGTTATTAATAAATTTCATTTAGTATAGATGTTCTCTGTACTATTACTTTGTGTCTGCTTAAATGTTTCTGGCACCAGTTTATTTTGCCTTCTTTTTTTAACATGCCTTGCGGGCGTAAACTAGCCTAAGGTATAGCTCTAGCAGAGCACAAGCAGCTAAAGTTATTAGAACTCAAGAATCGGGTGGTCATGCTGAAGAAAAAAAATGTTTTAACCCCCATACCTTTGTTTTTCTATTTCTAAATATGTTGGAAATTCATTCTCTTCATGAGATAGGGTCGACGGTAGAATGATATAGTGATGGCTTTCCTGTCATATTATGCCGATTCGGTGTTGTTTGGGACCAATCCTACATTACCAACAGCTTTGTATATTCAATTCTGGCAGCGAAATTCTTAATCCACGCGTACTAGTTGCAGGTATCAGCTAGTCTTTAAAATTTTAGTACTGACAAACAGTTAAAGGAGTTGTGATGTGGGAAATTGTGGAAAGAATGTGACGTGTTTCCAAAAAAGAGCTGAGGTAGTTGTGGCCACAAAGAAGATACTGGCTCGGGGATTCCAGGCCAGTATAGATAGATCCAGGTGAGAAAGACTGAATTACAGTGGTTTTGGGGGGTGTGTTTTTAGTGAGTAGGGTAGTTTTTGCCTTGCAATATCTGTATGGGCTAAATCTGTTTTATAATTAGAGTATAAAAGGGCCTGAGTCAATTTGTTGGAGTAAAGGATTCTTGATTGGAGTAAATGTCTGCTTTGCTGTAGGGGAGAAAATATTTAGTCTGATATGGGTGATAGCTATAAAAGTGCAAGTGTTGTGGATTTGATGTGGGCAGAGGTTAATAGGTGGCCATTATGTACAGAACTGTCTGTCATGGATGGTAATGTGACTTTGAGAGTAGGACCAGGGAGTGGATGCTGTGTAGAGAGTATAGGAAGTCAAGGATGAGGTTTCTTGGTGGGCCCAGATCATGAAAATATCTTTATATCTGAATCAGCAGGTGGGTTGTACAATAATCCTTGAAGAAAAGTTTCTACCATTATGCCCAGGAAAAGGCTGTGGAGGTTGCCAGGCCAGTGCCCACAAGGTTAAAGATGCCAACATTGTCAGCACTTTGTAGCTGATGGTAGATTAGAGACTGGAAGATGAATAAATTTTTTGGCCATTGAAATGGAGGAAGGCAGTGTTAGGGATAGTGGTTGGAAGATGACCCGGGCAATGTGGGATGTTCTACTCCCTGAAATCACGTCCTCATCCGAACTACTTGTGGGAATTGGACTATTATCGACACTTTCTGAATATCAGACATGGCCCTTAATGTTAAATAATACTCATCTTCTCCATTTAGGTAAATCCATTACTTCCCATCTTTAATCTTTATTACTTACTAGCTGACCCGGCAATGCTTCGATATTGCTAGACTTGAGTACACATATGGATTTAACGAATGCATTTGAAAGTTTGTATTTAGTGAAAATTAGATATTTATGTTTACATTTCAATTACTGTTTCATTCAATTTCAATTTTATTGCAGTGGTCTTGGATATGCAAGGGGTGGGAAGGGGGGAGAGGGGATGCGTTTTTGGTGATTCCATCAGCAAATATACAAAAAAACTGATTTTGTTTTGGAGATATATGTCAAACCCAGAAAAGTTGCACGTGTAAATCAGTCTTAAGGGGTGAAACGGGAGAGCGGGTGCTGTTTTGTAAAATAAATTTTGACACCTTTTTCACTTATTTTAAAGCATATGTGTGCAAACTTCCTTCGACATCAAATAAAAACTGTAGATTTGTGTGTTATCACAAAAGTTTTAAAACAATTTTTAAAATTCAAGTTTGAATTTCTTGTTCAGCAACTGTCCGATCGTAATCTGTCCAGTGCTGTTTAACAGGAAATAATGTGCACTTTAATAATGTTGGTATCTACTTTGTCTAATTTCCGTCCATCGAAATCGGATAAAAACTGTGGGTTACAATAAAGATAGCTGGAAATTAATAGGGGAGGGGTAAAGGGGGAGACAGTTGGATTGGGCTTTGGCAAACTGAAAGTAAACAGTATTTTTCTGTTTGTTGTAAAGTATACGTGTTCAAACTTCCTTCAAAATTGGATAGGAACTGTAGTTTTGCATAAAGAACATTGACAATAATGAAGGGGTGGAAAAGGGGAGAGATATTGGGTTTTAGTGAAACCAATGTCTACAGTAATTTTTCTATTTTTTTAAGTATACATCAAAATCGGAGAAAAAGTGTGGGTTTCTGTAAATATTAAGGGGGAGAGGAGTTGTGTTTTTGGAAACCATATGTAGGCAGTATTTTTCTGTATGTTTTAAAGTATATGTGTGCAAATTTCCATCAAAATCGGATAAAATCTACATGTTTGTTGAAATAATGGAGTGTAAGGGGGAAGAGGGGGTGGTTTTTGGGTTGAAAAGGGGGGAAGGGGTTGGGTTTCTGTAAAAATAATCTCAGTAGTATTTTCTATTTTTTTAAGGTATATGTGTACAAAGTTCCATTGAAATCAGATAGAAAGTGTGGGTTTGTGTAAGATTAAGGGGTGGGAAAGGGCAGAGGGGTTGTGTTTTCGGAAACCAAATGTAGGCAGTATTTTTCTGTTTTTTTTTTTTTTTTTAAGTATATTTGTGGCAATTTCCTAAAATCCTTGTGTTTTTTAAATTATGGGGTGCTAGGGGGGAGAGTGGGTGTTTTTGGGGTAGAACAGGTGAGAGAGATTGGGTTTTTGTGTAACTAATCTCTACAGTATTTTTCTATTTTTTTAAATAGTATATGCGTGCAAAGTTCCTTCGATAGCTGATAATAAGTGTGGGTTTGTGTAAAAATGACGGGTTGGGAAGGGGGAAAGTGGATGCATTTTGGGAAACCAAATGTAGGCAGTATTTTTCTGTTTTTTTTTTTAAGTATGTGTGTTCAAATTTCCATCAAAATCGGATAAATTCTGTAGGTTTTTTAAGTTATGGGGATGAGAGGGTGGTTTTTTTGGAAATTTTATTTCTTAGGAACCATCTCGGACGCACACTCGACAACTCGCCAAAGTTTTACCGTATTCGGGTGAATGGTTTAGTAGCGCATAGAGGACATACAAAGAAAGGTACATTCATAAGGGGGTGGGAAGGGGGAGAGGGGTTGTGTTTTTGGAAACCGTATGTAGACAGTATTTTTCTGTTTGTTTGCAAGTAAATGTGTGCAAATTTCCATCAAAATTGGATAAAATCTGTGGGTTTTTAAATTATGAAGTGCAAGGGGAGGAGGGGGTGGGTTTTTTTGTAGAAAGGGTGAGAGGATTTGGGTTTTTGTAAAACGAATGTCTACAGTATTTTTCTATTTTTTTAAATTGTAAATGCGAGCATAGCTCCATCAAAATCTGATAAAAAGTGTGGGTTTGTGTAAACATTAAAGGGTGGGAAGGGGGAGCGTTTTTGGAAACGAAATGTAGCAGAGTTTTTCTGTTTATTTTAAAGTATGTGTGTGCAAATTTCCGTACAAATCGGATAAAATCTGTAGGTTTTTTTAAATTATGGGGAAGAGGGGGTGGTTTTTTGGAAATTTTGTTTCATAGGCACCACCCCGGATCCGCACTCGACAACTCATCAAAGTTTCACCGTAATCGGACGAATGGTTTAGGAGTGCATAGAGGACAGACAGACTTGCATTTTTATATAATAGAAGATTAAATTGTCGTTTTTAATATTTTCCTCGGAATTTTTCCATTTTTTTTTTCCTCGCCGTTTAAACCTTCCCTGAACCTTCACAAATATTTCAAAATCAAAATTGGCCAAATCGGTCCAGCCATTCCCGAGTTTTAGCGAGACAAACGAACAGAAGTTCATTTTTATATATAAGATTATTTATTTTCTGATTATTTTTCACCTCCTATAAATTTCAGATTTTTCATGGTAGATTTCTTTCCTTAGTGTCAGTTCACTTACATTAACTCCTTCACCATCTCCACTCTGTTTGTAATGGTCAAATGCAGACATTCTTGTGTTTTTTTTTTTGTTTTTGTTTTTTTTTGCTGCAGCTCTCTTTCCTCCAACTTTGAGTATTGAATTCGTCTTATCTTTCCTTTCAATAATAATGTCTTCTTGCTGCATTTTTTATATTTTAAAACTAAGGAAAGATGTGTGGAAATAAAACCCAACACTTAACATGGATGACAGTTGCTGGGACTACGAACACATGTAACTCAATATTTAGGCGTTAAACCTTATTCTTGTTAGCAAATGATACACTTGATGAGATCACTGGTGTCCACTTGGGAACCGATTAGTATGACGTGGGTGGCGTGGGTGGTGATAGAGGGTGGCAAAAAAGTTGTGAATTGACAACTGGTCACGTGGTTTACTGCTTCCATGTGACACCAGTTCATTCTGCGACCAGTTATCGATTCAGTACTTTCTTGCCCTTCACCACGAGCATCGCCGCTGCCCCAGACATTCTACCTTCAATTCACAAAGCAGGCATCACTGTGAACACATTTGACGTTGCCAAGAGTCTCATCTACTAGCAAGAATTATTCTCAACATCAAAATATTTTTACATGTGTTTCTTGTTCTCAATCGCTGTCATCTATGGCAAGTGTTTTTTTTTTTTTTTGTTTCCATATTATTGCCTTTAAGTATTTTCATGCTCATTGTTGTTATAACAGCCCCACAGCCCACTCCTGTATTGTCCTTGTTCTGTCACATTTATATTCCTTGGTCTTTCCACCTTTTTATGTCTTTAAGGTTCCAGATAATTCGTTTGTCACCTTGTCTTCCTGCCAGAAACAGTTGACCGCTTTTCTACCACTTCCACTTGGCATCAGTTCACCCCGCGATCAGTTATCTTCGATTTGGCACTTTCTTGCCCCCACCCCTCTCTACCACCATCGCTGGCGTCCAGGCCTTGCTACCTGAGTCCTACTTCACTCAGCAGACGTCAGTGTGATCACATCTGATATCGCCAAGTGTCTCAGCTACTTGCAAGTTAAGGTTAACACTAAAGTATTGCATTACATGTGTTCCTCTTTTTTGTGTTTGTTGTTCCCAACTGCCATCATCTATGAGAAGTGTCTGATTTTGTTTCTGTATCATTTGCCTCAAGGCAGTGAAACTAAGGAGGGAAACAACAGTCTGAAAAACACACACAAACACAAAAGAACCACCACATACCTAAGATTAGAAGTTTCCAAGGTGCTCATTTAAGAACTAGTTCTTTTCAACGGTTCTCCAGTTCACCAGCTTATTTTAAACAAAAAGAGCAGTTATATCCATTTTGAGTGCATTATCTGTTCGTTTTAGTTACAGTTACCGATTTCTTAGGTTAATCTCACATTGGTTATTTTCATTTATTTTTGTATTTATTGTGAAACATTTTTGTTTCTTAAATACTACCGGATTACTTTCATGCAGAAAAGCCCTTTCAAAGCGTCAATGAAATATTGTTTAGGTTGCTGGGATTATTTGAGAGATAGTTTGAGGATAGTTAGTTTTACTTGAATTTATTTACAAACACAAAGTACAATCAATTTTAAAGAACTTCTTGCTTTAAATGAAATGAATGTTACTATTCACAAATAAAATGTTATTTATTTTGCCATTCAGCAACCTATTAATTTTTTAAGTGCAAATTTGTCCAGCTTTTGAAAATAATGTTTCACAAGGCACGCTTGTGGCTGGAATACACAAAAGAAGCAGAAAGAGAAGCGGAGCGGGACGCGAGATTCTAAAGAACTAGCTCCCCATTGGCACTGCTCCGCACTGTGCTGAGCACTGGAATCTGAGAACGTCGCGAACGAACTAGCTCTTTCGATGCTGAGAGATGGAATCAGAGAATGACGCTAACAAACTAGCTTTTCTCAATCTTCAGAGCGGAGTGGATAAACAATGAACCTCGTGGAACAGAGAACAAACATGGATCGGGCGAGAGTGACAAAGCCGAAACCGACTTATTGTTGGCGCACACTCGATTGTAGTTGAGTTCAATCGAGACCGACTCACCACCATCATTACAACCTCCAAGGGGCCATCCATAAATTACGTCACACCTTGAGGGGGGGGGGGGAGGTCGTATCATAAACTTTGACATCACATGCATAATTTGTATCACTTTTTGGCTCATGGTGGAAGATGAAGATGATGTTGACACATCGAATGTTCACAATACTATCGAAATCAAGAATAAAGTGACTATTGTGCCAATATAACAGTATCAAGGAATGGGTTCAAAATTTGTGGACACATGACGACTCAATTTTGTATCATTAATTCGATATTTGCTTTTTTTTAATTTTTTCTTAAATGTTTGATTTATTGTTGATATGATTTTTTAACTAGAAATATATAAATTATTTTGGAAGTGTTGTTTTAATTTATAAATTTAAAATTGCAAAATATGTGGCGTCACACCAGGGGAGGGGGGGGGGGTCCCCACAAATGTGACAACCTGTGACATGGGGGGAGGGAAGGGTCCAAAAAATCATGAAATTCGTGTGACGTAATTTGTGGGTGGTCCCAAAGAAGAACTACCATTCACTTTTAGTGACCGACTGCTCATTTGCTCTTTCAAAAGAACTGGTTCACTCGCGAACGACCTATCTCTACCCTGTACCAGTTCCCCCCCTCAGGTATGAGCAGCTTTAGTTTAGATTATGGCTGTGTGATATGAACACACATAACAAACACAAAAGGCATTAAAATTTTTTGGTCTTAGTTGTTCAAGTACATTGTTGTGGGAGACTGCTTCACACATTGACCGTTCAGAAAGAAACATAATCTATGGTGAGTGGTAAATTCAAACAGAGGACAGGGAGATGGGGTAGTGATTTGAATTTAATACCAGAACATTACAAAATATCAAAGTTTGTTATGAGGGGGCAAGAAGAGCAAATAGCAAAATAATATAAAATATATATTGTCATAGTAATTATAAAACCTCATAACTCCTAGATTACAATCTTTACACAAACGAAAAATATATTTTTATTTTTATCGGTGTTCCCAGCTTATGTTTTTTTTATATTATAAGTAATTTTTAATATTCACTGATGTTATGCAAATTGTATTTTTCCACATTTTACAGAAATAGAATTTATTTTGGAGTTAAGAGATTTTACAGCTAAATATACAAGAGATACAAGGTTTTCTTATAATGATAGTAAAAAATGATGTATTTAATTACTAGGTATGTTAACGAAAAAGAAACTTATAAGACTGGAGATTTACTTGGCGTTGTAAATGAATAAAATTTTCTTGGGTAACTAGCCGAGTTAGTCCATTGTTTAAACACGACGTTATGGAGATCACAATCTCTGCCGCCATTGTCAAAAAGAAACTTGTTATAAACACTCTTTACTATGCAGATTTTAAGAACATTGTTGTACACTGCATTTTATTTAATGGTTCAACAAATAATTTCAAATAAAGGGAATGTTCTCATAAAATGCATGGCAATCACATTCTAAAACAGATATAAATGTTGCTTACTGCTACAATCGGTTCATGTATTTTGAAGCTTTAACTGAAAAGTAAAAATAAAAAAAAAAGCTTTGTATTATATATGGGTGAAATTTTTAGTGTAGCTTCAAAATTTCTTCTGTATGAATAGATTTGTACAAAATTGGTAACATCCGTTAAAATTGTTAACTCTACTTAACATTTTTTATAATGTAGAAAACCTCCCAACTCCTGCACCAAGCAAAAAAAAATTAATCTAGTATAAAACCTCTTAACTCCAGACCAATAATTACCAAACATTTTACTAGTATGTTAAAAACTTATTAGTAGGAATATAAAATTATTGTAATACTTACTTTTTGAGAACATTTGCACTTCAGCAGTAAGGCAGGAAAAATACCCCAGTGTAAAGGCAAATTGACAATAGAGTTATACCTTAAAATACCACAACAATGCTGAGCTTGGGAGTTACCATGTTTGTCAACTTATAAACTAAAACATCAGAGTTAAGGGAGTTGCTAAAATCAGTTTTACTTGGTTCTGTAATGTTTTGTAGTTAAAGGATTTGTGAAACGTATTTTTTTTCCCTTCAAGTTGGCATTAAAATGTGTGATGTTGAAAAAATGGAGTTATGAGGGTTGATAATTAGTACAATGATAAATAAATGTAAATAAAAGTAATAAACATGATCATAAAAAAAAAACTGGCAGTTGCGGGACGCAGATGTGAAACATCAAAATTGATGGTTATTGAAAGAATTTATTATTAAAGAAAACCAATAAATGGATATGGAGTAAAATAAATAAAACATAGTTTTGTTAATGAAATAAATATATTTTCTTTATCATAATAATATATACACAATACAAATATTTTTAATATATTTTTTATTACAGTGAAGTTATGGAATATGATGTGATGTATCTTCTTTGGCTTTTGTAATAGTACCTGTTGAAGGTGTATTAGACTGTATTAAAGAAATGATTGGATTTTGGTAACTGAATAGAGAGAGCATGATGTGACACTTGCGAAAGCGATATGATGCATATATATCATGAACGTGTGTATGTAGCGAATGTGTTTATCTATATGTCTATGCACACACAGATAGAAAGGGGTTAAAAAACTTGGATGTACATGAGGTGTGTTAAAAAAATAATGGGAATTTTCATTCATTTATTTATTTTTGAAAGAATTTTGTCTACATTGAAGTTATCTCCTTCAAAATAGTTCCCAGTAGATATTACACACTTCTCTCAGCACTTCTGCCAATCCCAAAATCTCTTCCTTAACTTGATATTTGGGATAGCTTTCAGCGATGCACTTCTAATCTCACCTAAGCTTCTAAAACGATGGCCCTTCAAGGTTCTCTTTATTTTTTGAAACAGTAAAAAGTCAAACGGTGCCAAATTGACAAATATGGCGGCTGGGGAATCATTACAGTGTTGTTTTTTTTACTAAAAATACACAAAAAAGCAATGATGTGTGAGAAGGTGCATTATTGTGATTCAAAAGGCATGAATTATTTTTTTCACAAATCCAGACGTTTTCTTTGGACTGCTTCATGCAAACAGTGTCGAACTTGAAGGTTATTGAACGTTTGATCTTGTGGCAAGAACTGATGCCATTAAAATCACAATGAGCATAAATAACCACATTTGATTGAACTTGTTGAGCTTTTTTCGTTCTTGCCATTCAGAATGGGCGATTTAGCCTTAGTTTTGGCGTCATACCTGTAAACCGATGTTTCATCACCTGTTATGACACGTTTCAATAGTTCAACATCGTTGATCTCATTTAGTGATTTCTGAGCAACTTCCATTTGCTGCTATTTTTGTTCAAAACTGAACACTATTGGAACAGATTTTAATATGCGAACATAATCAACTTCTCTAATTGTGATTTGGCAATCTTTCATAATTGCTTTCAGTTTTTCCACATTTTGATCGGATATTGATGTGCTAGGATGACCCATACGCTCGTCTATCTTCGTCGTCTTCACGGCCATCTTGAAAGCACTTAAACCATTTGTTAACCCTTGTTTTGCTCGTAGTAGGTTCACGAAAAGCAATATTTAACATTTCTAAAACTTTGCACTTAATTCCATTTTTATAGCAACATTTAATGCAAATTCTCTGATCCTTGATTTATACAAACGAATAATCAACTGTATCAAAACATGTTTTATCCTTTTAACAGCTGACAAGAGACGAAACATCCAATATATCTCAAAATTTATAAATACTTTTAAGACATGTTTGCCAACAAAACAATGAAAAAATCATACCAATTGGACTAACACCACCTGCGAAATTTCAAAATTTCCACTACTTTTTGAATACACCTTGTATATCCCAACTTTTGCCTATGCATGCTGAGAAAATAAACCACTTGGGCAGCAGTATACACGTTTCTAACTTCAAATGAACAACTAAAATGTAATGGTAATAATATATTAATAAATGATTTACTAACCTTTGGTTTGAATTAGTAGATTGTTTTGTAAAGCAAATGTTGCGCATGCATATTGGGCATTTTACTGCAGCCTGTACTTAGATCACCACTGTCAGTCATATTTAAACTCAATAATACTGTCACTGATTCAAAATCTTTAAGCACTTCATACAATGTTCTTGTGAAAAGAAAAGGGAGCAGAGAGCGACAATGGAGGGGGAGCATGAGGGCATAAGACAGTGTCATGCTATTTGCCATCATGACATACGGGTTGGTCTTACACCTAAGGCATGCCAATAGACGTTTCACATCAAAAATATGAAGTTAAAATATCACATCTAGTTTAGCATTGGTTCAAGTAAGGTAATAGGGTTAAAGAAAGAGAGGATAGAGATGAGGGGTGATTAAAGCAGTGACTAGGTTTTACCTTAAATTGTGACCAGGTGGTTGCCTGGTGCGTAGTTTGCTCTAGTAGGTAAGCTTTCATCTTCCGAGTTTAGAGAATATGCTGCTGTTTCGGAGGAGGACTGATTACACATACCATGAAGAAAGAATTAAAATTTGTTGGCATCAAACTGGGTGCTTTGGATCAGTGTTAATTCTGCCTGTCGGTGAACATTCATTTTTATGGGTTGTGGATTGGCAGTGAAACCTATGTAGGAAGCTGGTCATTGTGTGCAGGTTAAATAGTATATTACAAGGGAGGTTTTACATGCCATGTCTTATTATGGGAAAGTTTTCCCTAGGGTTAGGGTTTGATGGTGATTAAGGGCTTGTATTTTCTGCACATATTGGGAATATTGGGCAAGCTTGAAAGAAATTGTAAATTGACAAAAGCATTCAGTTGATAGATTTTATAAAGTCATTCAGCAGCAAACTCACGATGGTTATATTTCAGTGACATGCCAGAAAAACCTTCGTTCACATATTTACAACCCTATTAACCCTTTGACTGCTGTAGACGCGTTAACGCGCGTGGCTACTACTGAGCCCAGGTGCTCCAGACATGTATACACGCGCCGCCTTGCCGCTCTGTCTGTGCTCCAGACGTGTATACACGCGCCGCCTCGCCGCCCTGTCTGTGCTCCAGGCGTGTTAACACGCTAGCCTCTTAGCGGCCTGGCTATGAAGCCATATTTCCACCCAGGGTGGTTAGTTGTTTTCCTCATTCGGCCCTTGAGCATTGGCAGCTGCGATCTAATTTGTGTTGCTCTTTTCCTTTTAGTTTTCGCTGAGAAAATGGCATACAGTCATTATTTTTTTAACAGCGAGGTCTTTAGAGATGGTAAAGAATGGGGGGCAAGGAATGGGAAGGAATTTGGCTATGGCCTTTTGAAGGAAGCATCCCGGCATTCACCTGCAGTGATTTGGGGAAACCATGGAAAACCCAAATCTGGATGCCTGGACAGGGATTCGAACCATCGTCCTCCCAAATACGCCGTCGTGTTTGTACCGCGGAAGAAATCATGGAGATTCTTACTAGAAGCGACAGTGAATATGATCACTTTGATATGGATGACAGTGATAACCCTTTGACAGGATCTCGATGTAATTTTCCTAAGCTGTGTACATCAGCTAGTGGAAAATGACAAATTTTCAGAGTTTGAAGCTACAGATTGTGCGAGCGAAATGTGTGGAAAAAGAGAATGCTTTAGTGACGCGTTTGACAGCATGTGCTTGTCGATTAAGCTGCAGGACACAAGTGTGGATTACGTTAACATTCCAGCAGTTTGTCATTTTTCCTGATATTTCTAACGGAATATCATATGATATCTATTGCTGATGAGACCAACAGATACGCGAGAATCAATTCACACTATATTTTCAATATGAAGTGGTTTAAAAAGTTCTTTTTCCACATTCTCGAACACTGCATTTTAAATGCTCACGCTCTTCGCCGAGTAGTAACCGGACGAAAAATGCCAGTTGCTGAGTTTCGTCTGTTGCATCCATAAATTTAAATTTCGTAAGGTATTTTTCAGGATTCCCTGACAGTCCCCCCCCCCCTCGTCTTTTAAGATCAGGTCCGTGAGACGCCACCCCCCCCCCCCTTAGAAATCGCCCTCGCAACTTTTTGAGACCTTTTTTCCAAATTTCATTCATATTGCAAATTCAAAGAAGAGCATGCCAATGCGTAAATGCGCTGTATGTTCGATACAGAAAGTGCGTCGAGAAACCAATGCAGAACATGTAATGTATCACTGTGTGTTGTACCATTTTTCAAGGCTTATCACACAAAAAGAATTACTAACCATGGTTAACTGCAGAGTAATAATTATATTACATTTATACGCCTCTAAAACTAAACGAAATACAAAAAAAAAATATATTAACCCGGGTCAAAAAGAAGGCTGGAAAATTTGTGCAGAATTTGTGAAAGGTATTCGGAAAGGTTCTCTCCAGATAAATTACTACGCTCACAAACTAAAAACATTTCAGTTTCTGTAATATCTATTTAGTATATGAAGTACCGGCATGTTTGATTACGCAGACATTCACTTTTAGAGGAGCTTTAAACTGAAAAACTTTAGATGTTATATTAACTGTATTTATTTTGTATCTGCGGTTTCAAATCGCAGAGCGACAGCAGAAGAACGCCACACACAACGCTCCAGACAGATTCAGTACACAGCGGTCCGGCCTAACGCGGCATTCCAGGGCAGGTAAACAGCTTAGGCGTAAACAAAGCCGCACTCAGCGAGGGCTCGGCCGGGCGAACTGTAGCAGTTAAAGGGTTAATAGCAACTGTCAAACTAGAATTTCTCCTGTTGTGTGTTTGTTATTGTTGTATTTTCTTACCTTTCGCTGTTCTGGAAGGAACTTGGTGCAGTGCTCTAGCAATGCACTTAAAAACAAAAGTATAATTATTTCCAAAAGGTGTTCGGTGTCATCATCCCTTTATCTCACTTAATACCTGACCGAAATTAGTAAATGAAGTATCATTTTAATGATTAAGGTCTCCACTTTGAGCAGACCATATTTTAAGAACGGAATTCTTTCTCTAGTGCTTCCAGACACTACCTCCCAATCGGAACTCTGCAGGTGGGAATTGGCTTATCAACACATCTTGCAGACTAGACATCCCCCAGGCCTTAATTTCCATTAATATCTTCCATCCCACGCAATACACCCATCACTGGCCAGCACAGTAGATTGAAAAAATATATGAATCATATTTTTATTTATTTATTAGTTATTTTTCAACTATTTTAATTTTTCTTATGATTTATACTCGCAGTTATATTATCATTGCACACCCCCCCCCCCCCCACCACCACCACCACCACCACCACCACCACCTCCGACGGTCTGTTGCATTCTATGAGTGGCTGCGGCGAATGCAAGTCTTGCACAAGCCCAGCCACTGACATCTGTTAACTTGAAAAAGGGTTTTACTTGAAATAATGTATTTTCTTTGTTTTTGTGTTTGTGTTGCTGCTGGCCTTCTCCCTTCAACTTTGGTGAGTGTTGAGTGTATTTCATCTGTCCTTTCCATACAATTAAAAAAAAACATTTGATTGAAGGTCATCAAGTTTACAAAAATATAAGATTGTTAACGGAACAAAATCCTGCTGCTTATCCTATTTAAAAAATGGATACTTGCTTGTACAGAATTTTAATGCTGTTAAAGATGGCTTTATTAAGTTCAACAAAAGATTTCTCATTAACTTTGAAGAACAACCAAGGTTTTTTGAAGTTTAAATGATTCAGTAAATCTAGCAAACTGTCTACTAATACTTCAACAGGCTTTGGTGGAACTGTTCACAACTCATCAGGCAGGAGTACTAATATCAAATGGAAAGTCCTACAGAATAATGCATTATAGCAAAAAAATATTACTTCAGTGATTCTCATTCATGTGGTCCTAAGGGTGTGAAGGCAGAGGACAGAGGAAGAGCTTGTATTATTCTACACAATAATTTTGATGAATTCTTGTAGATTTGTAAGTGTGCAAAGAGTAGAAAAATGTAATGTTTACACTGAACTACGTTGATGTCGAACTTTTCAGTACCATTAGCATTGACACGTACAATTTGGTAACCTAAACACCACAGGTTACTGAGACATCATCAGTTTCAATAATCCCATTTCCTCAGCAATTTTTACATCAAATAATTCCACTGCAGACATTGATAATACCATCTATTGTGTTATGCAACAAAATGTCGAGGATGAATTGGAGGTTTCGCCAAACCTTCATGAAATCGTTCGCAAAACAACTGATAATAATGTGAATGAAGCACACAAGCAGAAGAATTTGCTTGGTATTTTTCATTTTCATACGGAAATATTGGACTAAAAGAGCCAAGAGCCATCAGTATTACCTCATTAGATTACTTATAATACAAAATTTTGGGCAGTAACACCAGATTTGAAGGCAATGATTATCTTTATGCTTTATCATTCTTAGAGTATTATCGAGTAAAAAGGACCATATCAGCATGTGGTTAAAAAAAAATGTAATCAAGATGGAACAATTGAAGAAGTCCAAACATATGAGAGGATTCGTGGCTAACTGGAGAACTCCCTTGAATGAGCTACTTGTTCAAATCAGATGTTTAGGGCCACCGACATATTTTGTAACCTTTAGCTCCAGTGATCTTAACTGGTTAAATTAATTAAATGCTTTATTACTGACTGATGGTAGACCTGATGTATTTGCCAGTACTCTCAATAGCTGTGAGAGACATCTTATTGAAAAGTGTCCAGTAATTTTATGGTGAGAGATAATGGGTTGTTGAAATATATGAAAAATAAAGAAGTTTTTGGCAGAAATTTGAATGATTATTGGTGGCACATTGCATTCTAGAATCATGTCAGTTCTCACCTTCATATGGTAATTTGGATTGACCACCCAGATTTTAATGCAGAAGGAATTCTCATGCTCAGTCATAACTGTTCCTGCAAAATGTCCACTGCAACAAATCCAGAACTACATGAACTGGTCAAGAAATATCAAATTCATCATCATTCACACACTTGTACGAAAAATGACACGATAGTTAGATGTCGATTTAACTTTCCTGAACAACTGTGCAGTGGTACTGGGATACTTTCTTATACTTATGACTATTTTATTAATAATGTAAGTAGAATTTGTGTAATTAAGCATCCAAAAGAAGATGCTTGGGTTTATAATTATCATCCAGGTCTATTGAAACTAAGAAAATGGACATTCAGCTATGATCAAAGCAATAGTGTACCATATTGCAAAGTATTTGTCAAAAGGAGAGCCTGCAGGTGTAGACATAGGAATACTGCAGGTGATACAGCAAATACATGAAGAATCCGATATTTCACGCAAACTATTTCGCATATGTATGAAGATTCTTCATGATAGACAAGCGTCAGCTGCTGACAGTGCTTATCGTCTGTCACATTCTTTTGCATAATAGTTCATGAAGCTTTGTGTTCCTTAACCAGAACAGTGTTATAGAGCAGTGGTTCCCAAATGGTGGTCCACGGAACCCTGGGCTTCCATGGAAGGATCATAAGGGTTCCGTCCAAGAATTAAATAAAATGTTCGTTGAAAAGACTCATAACCGCGCTGCGAGAAGCCTATCATGGTTCTGCTTCCATTTGTGACGACTTACCGATGCGAGACTGGTTTTTCAGCTTACGTTTATAAAAATGGGGATCGTCAAAAAATGTATGGCCAAAAAAAATTGGGAACCACTGTTATAGAGTATTGTAATTTGACAAAACTGGACACTCTTGTAATGTATTTGAAAGGTACACAAAACGTCCATTAGAGCATCGTGATTATAATTTCCCAAATATAAGCCTTACAGAATTTGTGATGCTGTTCGAACCTTCTAATTAAAAGGCAAAAACAAAAGAAACAGAAAAAATTATCGATCATGATGCTTATGAAGTTCAAGCAAACATCCGTCGTCAACTAATCACGTTGACAGATAACAGCAAGATGGCTGTAAGAAGTGTTCCTGCAGTTGAGAGAGTGTTGTACTTCATAGCATCAGGTCCAAAAAAACTTTTATTGCAGCTTGCTTATTCAGTTCACACTTTATCGGTCAAAAATTGAATTACTGGAAGGGTTTGATAATGCAAAAGATGCTTTCCTAGTTTGGGAGAGTCAGTTGAAGGCAATAAGCAAACATACAGAACAACATTGAGAGTGTGACAAACAGCTTAAAAAGCATTTAATCAAGTGCATGCATTTCACATTTTTCAACAACTAGAGACAATAAATCCTGATGTAGAAGAAGAATTGCCCGATATAGTTATGACTAATAAGCAGATCCTAAGGGCAAGCCAAGCCATGAATTTAGATCGAGACAGCTATTCAATTACAAAGAGCATAAAGAAACAAATTAATGGTGAAAAACAAGAAAGAATTTTCGTAATCGGTGTAACAGCATAGATAAAACTTTTCTATTAAACTTGTTGAAAATCAAGTTAAGGGGTGTTACGGAAAATCTGTAGTTAAAGTAGGTGGAGTTGATTGGTGGATCTATGTTACACTGTCTACTAAAATTACCTGTACTGACATTTGGAGCCACTTACTGCTCAACTATGGCAAGATGTTGAATTTCCTTTCATAGATGAAATCTCTATAGTTTGGTATGAGATGTTTTGTATGATCGGCTCTCGTCGGCAACACCTGTAAAGTCCAAACAATTTGTTTTGGAGGTATAAATGTCTTATTATTTAGTTATTTGATGCAGCTACCAACTGTTCAAGGAAACAGTGTTTCAACAGTCACAACATATGAAGCCAGCTAATTCATTTATGGTGGCCTTTCACAGCTGATCGAACTTAAACAAAACATGTGACAACAAGTAGACATGACATTTATTGACATTCTAAATGCTTTGCAAGTTGAAGAATTGACATCTGAGCATCTTGCAATACTTCTAGAAAAGGTTTCAACAGATGCTTCTAAGTTGAAAAAGCAATAAGAATCCACCCAACAAATGGTGGACAAGCACAATCAAAAGTTCTGCAGTTTTTTAAGAGAAGAGGGACTAATATACATACCATAAAAGCACAAGATGAACTTTTTGATGCCACATGAAATCTGTGGCAAAAATGTGGTATTTTATACCTGTTGACACCAATAAGACAGGAGGACTTGAGGTATTGAAAATTTTTGTGGGATCTAAAGTAATAAGATCAATTATTGACCTGGCAAAAGGCCTAGTAAATAGGAACTATTGGTACTATCACCTGAAATTATTTGGCCACTCTTCCAAGATAATCAAGTGTATCATACGAACATTCTGTCATCCCGTGTCGATCTTGGCCCAGATGGTGAACATATGTTTAAACCAATAGTGATACAGTTTCCAGCAAAATACAGCTATGGTATCGCTGAAAAGCGAATGTTGCTGCTAATCCTGAGGTGGGCATCTACCGTGCAGAAAATGCAAGGCTGCACTGAAGATTATGTAATTATTTATTTGGGATTGCGCCTCTTTTCTGCTGGACAGGTTTATGTAGCAAGTCGTGTAGTCACTAGATGGTCTGCAGATAGAACAACTTGATTGCTCAAAGGCTACAGGAACAGTTCCATCTAATGTGGACTGTTTAGATGAAATGTATAGGTTACGCAGACATTAATGAAGTGAGATAACTATGTACGTTTTCGTGGCGGCAATGCTTTATAAAAACTTCTTGGGTTTCAAGCCGCGTCAGAATTGAGCCGTCTGGCGACATTTCGGAGTAATGTTAAGCGGGGGCTTGACAATGGAAGCAGTGCAAGCTTCCGAAACGTCGCCAGACGGCTCAATTCTGACTCGGCTTGAAACCCGAGAAGTTTTTATAAATTAATGAAGTGATTTTAATTTCATAGTTAGCAATAAATACTAAAATATTAAAATTATAGTTTAAAAAAATTAAATTACAATCATTTGTAGCAGTGTGAGCTAAAAAGTTAAAAATAAAATTATAGTTTATTAAAACTAAATTACTCTCCTTTGTATCAGTGTGAACTAAAAGGTTAAAAATAATCTTTAAATATAAAAATTTTGTTCAACAATGGTAGAATGTCCCATATTCAGCATAACTTTCTTGAATAAGCTTAAAATCAGCCACTGATCAAACAATTTTTAATTAAAAGTTTGGGATGCTCTCTACTTGCCATCATGACTACCATATCTTTACGAACAGCTAGTGATAGGAAATAATTTAATATTACTGACATATAGTACCCCACTCTTTTTATAAATTAAAGTTATTTTTTTAATCGGTGACTATATTCTGATTTTAAGCTTATTCAAAAAAAATATATATATATACTGAATTGTAGGACATCCTAGCTCTGTTGAACAAAATTTTTATATTTAAAGCTTTTTAATCATTTAGTAAACATTACTACAAAAGTTAGTATTTTAGTTTTTGGAAAAAAATATAATTTTATTTAGCTTTCATTTGTAGTTTCAAGCAGTTGTGCCACTTAATGTAGCACGATGTTGTTGAAGTGTTTTTCATTACTGCAGTTTTTTTGGTAATTCGTCATAATTAATGTGGAATTTTTCTACAGGATTACATTGCTGTAAAGGAGAAGAATGCCAAGTACCTTCCACACTCAGCTGGCAGATATGCAGCAAAGCGCTTCAGGAAAGCTCAGTGCCCAATTGTTGAACGATTAACCAATTCATTGATGATGCATGGTCGAAACAATGGAAAGAAATTAATGGCTGTCCGCATTGTGAAGCATGCCTTTGAAATTATTCATTTGCTCACAGGAGAGGTAAAGTTCAGATCTTGTTTGCAAACTGTGTCTTATCATAGCAGTGTGCTATCATGGCACCAGATTAAGGCAAATCTAAAATTTTATGTTAGTTTATGAACAGGAGTGGTGACTTTCCTGAAATTAGTTATTATTACTGCCTAAAAGATTTACTGTCATTATTTAAGAATTGCCTCTTCTTAATTTATTTTCTGTGGTATTTAATTTATTTACAGAATCCACTGCAAGTTCTGGTTTCTGCCATCATTAATTCTGGCCCTCGAGAGGATTCTACACGTATTGGTAGAGCCGGAACAGTAAGACGCCAAGCTGTTGATGTTTCACCACTAAGGAGAGTTAACCAGGTATAGCTGTAGTGATTCAAATAGACTTTTCACATTTTTCAGCCACTTTGTCATTTTTAGCACTGTGATATGTTAATCTTTATATATATATTTCTTCTGTCTGTGTGTATGTCACTGAAATCATCCTAAACAGCTGGACTGATTTTTATGAAATTTTGTTTGTGTGGTTAAGTTGATTTGAGAATGGTTTGCATTCAAAAAAAATCCAAAAAATCACCTCCCCCTTTACAACCCTTAATTTTGTACAAACCCACATTTTTTATCCGATTCGATGAACCTTTGCACATGTATACTTCAAAATAAACAGAAAAATACCATCAATATTTGGTTTTCAGAAACACAACCCCTCTCCCCGTTTCCACCCCCATAATTTTTGCAAATGTTTTTCATACATAGCCACAATTTTGATCAGATATCGACGGAACTTTTCACATGTATACTTTAAAACAAACAAAAAAATACTGTATACATTTGATTTGCGAAAACCCAACCCCTCTCTCTCTTTCTACCTCCTTAATTTTTGTCAATGTTATTTACACATATCCACATTTTATATCCACTAGCAACTGGACTTTGCATATGTATACTTTAAAACCAACAGAAAAATGTTGTCTACATTTGGTTTTCAGGAACTCAACCACTCTCCGCCTTTCCACCCCCTTATTTTTGTAAACATTATGTATACATATCATAGATTTCATCCAATTTCAATGTTCCTTGCACGCATATACATTAAAACAAACAGAAAAATACTGTCTAAATTAACCCAACCCGTCTCACTATTTCCACCTCATTAATTTTTGTCAATGTTCTTTATACAAAGCCACAGTTTCTATCAGATTTTGAAGGACCTTTGCACACATATAGTTTAAGCCAAACAGAAAAGTACTGTCTACATTTCGTTTACAAACGTCCGACCTCCCTTTACTCCCACCCATCTTAATTTCAAAAGTTGTTTATAAAAATTCAGTTTTTACCAGATTTTTCATGGAACACTGTGCACATATACTTTATTTGCCTAATTTAGGCTTACGAAAGCCCACCCACTCTAACCCATCACCCTTCTTAAACAAAATTTACGTATGAAACCATTCAGTTTTTCGTGATCTCTTTCATTTGTTTGGTACATGTAAATCTGTCCTTTTTGTATATGCATACCCAATTAAAAAAGAAAAAGATGCATTGCAACTCATTCCGGGCAAAAGCTAGTAAATTATAATATTTTTATTTCACATTTATAGGCAATCTGGTTGCTGTGTACTGGAGCACGAGAAGCTGCATTCAGAAACATCAAGACTATTGCTGAATGTGTGGCTGACGAGCTCATAAATGCTGCCAAGGTGAGCTTCAAATCATAATTGCTTTTCTACAAATAAAATTATCTTCTTCAAGCCTGGTTTGGTTTACACTAGTTACCTTTGAGATTACTGATAAACTGAGCCTGGGGAACAAGTAGTTAATGTTCATACCTGTCATTCTGGAGAATGATGATTTGATTGCTGGTCCAGATATCGAGTTTAGGTTTATACTGTTTCAGATTGCTGCAATGAGTGCCCTGGTGAAAGCAGCTTTCAAATAAACTATTATCGTAGATTCAGCTCTGACTTTTCTTAAATCTGTCTGATCTGTGAACGCTTTTTACCAGGATAAATACAGTTAGCTGGGTGTTTGCAACCCTGGGCTCCTCTCTTTGGGATTACAAACTTTTCTGCCATATATCTGGTTGAAATCGTGGTATAGAGGCAGTTATGGGAATGTCATTTCTGTAGCCTACCTTTTTTGCTGCACATCCAATTGGCTGCCTGTTTTGGGAAACAACAAATAATAATAGTAATAAAAAATGCTCTGAGATCTGTATAGTGAGAATTCCAAAGTAAGTTCTATTCCAACTAATTCTACTAAGTGTGGTGGGTGAGCAGTAATCTTCTAGCCTTGCATTAGGCAGTCTGCAGGTTTAAATCCTCTCCGGCTGTCCGGATTTGTCTATTCCGTGGTTTCCTCCTAATTAATTTGGCGAATGCCAGGATGGTTCCTTCAAAAGACTGCCCAAATTTCTTCCCGTTCCTTGCCCTTGCCCTTGGTCCTTTCTTTGCCTCTAATGAGACCTACAAAATGTTAAGCTAGAGACAAAAAAAAAAACCTCATTATGGCTCTTTCATTTCTCTCTCATGCCTACAACCTTGTACAGGTATCCAGTCTTCCATCTTCAATAGATGTTACCATTTAGACTGATATTCTTAAATCTTCTCTTACTGATTGAACATGTAGTTCTTTCTTCCCCATATTTCATCACTGCTTACTCTTTTTGGATTTATAGCAATTATTTCCCTAAGAAGTTAATTTCATCAAATGTCTGGTTGTTGCAGGAATAGTTCATAATTTATATAATTTTCTATGTCTGATATAACATTGATTTTTTATTATTTCAAATAATTATAATATAATTGAAAGTCTTATGCTCTTAAATTGTTTTCCCATTTCTGAAAATGTCATTATTGAAAAATTTCATGTAAATAAAAACTATAGTTGTTCCGATATTTTATTAAATGTATACACTGCAACAGAACGAATCCCAGAAGTGTAGGTCATGTGCAGATGTTATTTCACACCTAACATGCTAATCGAGAAAAGGAAAGAGTTTAATCTGGAAACACATCTGGCATTTATTGATTTTAAGAAGGCTTTTGATACAACCGACAGAAGAAAGCTTTGCCAAATCGTAGCAGGTAGCATAGAAGCAATCCAAAATATGCAGCTACAATGTGATTGCAGTCAGAACTGGACAGCAGCTGTTGGAATGGAAACCACCGGCCTTCCTTGTGCTCAGTTTGTACTGGTAGGCAACCATGTGGTCCCAACTTAAGATAATACCCGGGCATTATTATTATATTTACCTATGTTTACCCTTATTTAATCCTCTCTTTGCCTCCATCCGCTCACCTAAATTGAACTACCAGTAACCTGAGGTGATGTGTACTTCATAGTCTTTTGTTTAAGAAAATAATATATTTTTAAAATTAATTTTTAATTTATATATACATATTTTATTATTTAGATTTAATTATATTATTTTGCTCTTCCTGCCTACCAGAGATCATTCACAATATTTATCTATTCTTGGATATTAGATCTGAATCACTGCCCCTGTACTTGTCCTAACTGTTTGAATCTATCACCACTATTTTCCTGGCCAACAGTCTTTCTGTGAGGCAGTCTCCCACATCACCCACCTCCCATAATATTCTGTTGACAAAGGGCTCATCCCGAAAATTTCTGTGTCATATGTTTGTCTTTTCTGTGTGTTCGCGTCCCACATCCGTCATCTAAAGGTAAATGGTGGCTCAGTTCCCTATCCTAATTTAATTCCTTTTCACTACTTAGCACTTCTGATCTCATTGTTTACTATATATATATATAAATCATTAGCAACCAGTGTCAAAAATCTGATGGCAGAATGAAGATTGACAGATCAACCTGGACACATTACTGTTTACAGATGACCAAGTACTTTTTACAGAATCTGAAGATCACCTTCACAGGAGGCCAAAATGTAGCTTCGTAGTTGATGCACACTCCCTTACTTTAAAACAAGTGTTTAAATTGTTCAGATTGTTAATATTGGCATGGGATGCTAGTGGATTGTATAAATTGCTGTTATAAAATTTTTGCCTGTGGTTCTTCATTCTGATGGCGAGTGGGTTAGTGATGAGACCTGTATGTAAACTGGTACAGTGGAGCTGGGTGAGTTGATGTAAGATGTGTTGAAGTACATTTGGCATGTTAAGTGACGGGAAAAAGATTCTCCTGTGGTTGGGTTGGGGCAAGTTGTGGTGGCCAGGTGCATGCTGCAAGATTTGTAGTGAGGTCTGTTGCAGTGTGGCAGTTTCTAAAAGAATCACAATGTGTGTATTAAGCACCAAGATGTTTTTGACATGGGTCGTCTGTAAAACATGCATGGGACAGTGGGCAGGTTTCTGTGGTGTAGATGGTGCATTTTATGCCATATGCTGGGTGGCATTGTCATGATGAAGCACGATGAGACATTTTCGGTTGTTTCTCCTGATTGCATTGACGACTTCTGGCAAACAAATTGTTGTGTGCCATTCAGCATTAACTGTTCTTCGATTCTCTAAAGCAATGGCTTTGATATGTCGTTTATAACCAAAGAAATAGGCGACCATTTTCTTGTAAGTTCTTCGTGAAGAAACTACTTTTGTTGGATTCGTTTAATCTTAGAACACCCAAACCGTTGATTGCTGTTTAATTTATAGCCAATGTGAATATATCCAAGTTTAGTCTCCTGTTACAATGTTGTAAACGGGTTTTGCATTTCCTTGGTTGAATTTTGTGAGCATTTCCTTAATACAGATTGACAAAAGCAGTATTTGAGCTTGTCAGAATCCATCTAGAATAGATCTTTTCCACAGCTAACTGTTGAGGCAAAATCGAATGTACTGATGTCTTCGATATGCCTAAGGATACTTCTATCTAACAGTAAATCACATGCCAGTCCTCTTCAGTCATGTTGTACACAACATTAATGTTTTACAATTTTGGTTGACCTTCATGAAAGTCATCGCTGACGGAAGTATCACCACAAAGAATTTCTGCAAACTGATTGTAAACAGTCTTTTCTGATGGTACTTGATTACCAAATTTAAACAATGTGATTCGTGGCATTATTGTTAAGTTAGGTCTTCACTAAAATCTTAAATCTTCCAGTGAAAACCTGCAGGATAAATTTTTCAAAATTCTTGTATTTATTTAACACTCACTGTAAAACTACTTGGCCAGTTTCTGAGTGACCACTGCTTTAACACTAATGAAAGGCAAACTTTACAGTAATATTAATGCCACATGTCAATAGTGCCACTTAGCGGTTGTTTGTAAAAACTTAAAAGGTGGTCCTTGTAAGTACAGGTAAAGTTTGTGGTTCCTGTTGTTTAGGGAGTTGAAATTTGGTAGATGGTTTTCACTGTGGGCCCAGATCGTGAGAATATCATCTATGTACTTAAACTACACAATAGGTTTGAGTGAGACATTGTTCAGGAATGGTTGCTCCACATGGCCGAGAAAAGTGTTTGCATAGGACAGAGCCATGTGTGTACCCTTGGCAATGCTGGGTGTCTGGTGGTAAACAGGAGGTTGAAGGAGAATGAGGTGTACCAAACAAATAAGAAATTGCTGGGGAGGCTGTAGGTGATCACTCTTTAAGGAAGTGTCTTTTGGCTCTGGTACCCTGACGATGGTGGTTGTTAGTGTACATGGACCGAGCGTGTTGGGTGAGCGGTAACATTTGTAAAACATTCTGCTACTAGGGGTTGTAGCTTACAGCTTGTCTTAACTAATATCATGTCTGGTACCCTTAAGTAATTCTATTTACGGTCGCCAATCCCTTGTAATTACCACAAGGGATAAAGGTATGTTCTTAAAATACAACTTCAGACTTCCTGATTAATTCCAAATTATATATTTTGCAAAAGTTCTTACATAAACTCTGTACCAGCTTAGGCCTAATAGAAAAGCATCAGACTTCTATCCGAAATAAATGATTACAGGTTAAACCATCCTCCCACAGTAAGCAACTTCCTCCTAACCCCTAGATGTGAAAGTTAAAAGTTCATCTTGAAGGAAGATTGAGCTCGCACCACTGTAGTGTCACTACTAAAATTTCCTACACCTCTGCGACCGACCAACACGCCGTCCTCTCGTTTCAATTTCTGCCGAATTACTACTGCCCGCCTAGGCTGGCGATGGCTCCTTATATTCATATTGTGCCAGCTGACTCAGCAGACGCTTGATTTGACAAAGGGAAACCTTATTTTTATTCCGATCATTCTGAAATTTTGATATGTTATGAAGCATATTTTAAATGCCAGTTTTAGTTATGAGAAGTTTTCTCCTAGGATTTGTGGATTTCGAGTTAGTTGTATAAGCTTTACTCTGTCATCATTCCTACAATTCGTTAGTCTGTGAAATGATTCTGTTTTCAAAATATTCTATAAAAATTTCCCCATGTAACACGTCTAGATCCCAAATGTATTTGATAGTGAAAATCGACTTTTACTATAAGTGCAAAGTCAGCTAAAAAACTTTGATGTTTAATATCTCCAAGTATATGAGTGCTACCGATCCGTAATATATCTCAAACTTTGCTAAATTCGATTCTCAATCTGATGGTAATATTATTTCCTCATTATCCATTTCACTTAATGCTAATCCTTTGTTTCCAAAATGATGCTCTGTAGCAGCAATTACATTCAAATCTTAATTTCCCTTTTATGGCTTATATATTGTCGGAATCTTTACGAAAATCACTCCAAGCGTTCAGTGAAAGCTTCTCTTTAATGTAAATGTCATTTCTATGCCCGAAGAAATGTTGAATTGCAAAGTCAGCAAAATCTCTTATTTTGTCTAAAAAAAACATACTTTCCTTATAGTTATTGACTCCATCTTTTCATATGTTGTGTATTATTATATGCTGAACATTTTGAGGTCTGAATCTTAGCTGTACCTTGAAAATTAGGTGAAAAAAGTTACTTGTGAAATTATTTCCATGAGCTTGCAAGAAACAAATTTCACGATATCTCCTTAATATAATTTTCTAAAATGCAAGTGTCAGATCTAATTTGAATTTTACACCTCTGAAAATGAATGTGGCCAAAAGGACTGGAGAATGCTTCTAAAATGACCTGTTATTGGTTTTAAGTGTGTTAAGGCCTCTTTAAACTGTTTTTGAAGGTATACTGACATAAGTAAGGTTATGCGATACGTTCTGACCTTGCATTGGGGAGGAGGTGGGTTTGAATCCCTGTCCGGCCACACATATTAGGGTTTCCTGAAATCACTGCAAGGGAATGCCAGGATGGTTCCATCAAAAGGCCAAGGCTGAATTCCTTCCTGATCCTTGCCTCCAGTCCTCCCCACCACTAATGACCTTAATGTCTACAAGGAGTAAAGCCATAAACAAAAAAATGTACAAGAATGTGACATCTGTGAGGACAAAGTAATCTGGCAGTAGAGGTTTAGGGATTCTATTCATATTTTATGTCCTCTTACATTAATTCCTTTGGTTATATGCCCCCACTTCCTATTGATGTTTTTCGATTTCGTATTTTCTCAGCCGCCTCTACTATTACCTTGGCTTTGCTACTTGTGTTCCCCATTCACTCAGCAGGCATCAGGATGGTCACAACTGATCAATTTGCTAAGTGTGTCATCTACTTATTGCAAGAATTCCAAAATATTGTGTTGCATGTGTTTGTCAATCCCAATTTCTAGGATTTTTTTTTTTTTTTTTTTTTTTTTTTTTTTTTTTTTTTTTTTTTTTTTTTTTTTTTTTTTTTGTTCCCTACCCTAATGTTTTTCCCACTGGCATTTGCTGTAACCACCATCATTTTGAATATTCTACCTGAAGAATTTTCGTGTACCTTAGAGTACACATTCATCATTCCAGTAAGTACTCATGAAGACTATTTGAGTCTCGCGAGAGGGTTATTTGGTGGATGGCTGCCACCACAGGGTTTTCAAATCTGAATTTTGTTATGCATTAGTGCACTGGGTTGTAAGGTCGATGGGACCCTCCATTAATCCTTTTTCTGCTCCTAAATTTCAAGCAAAGTACACTGCTTTGTGGCCACTTAACTTTGCCTTTCTTTATGATGCCAAAGTTAAGTGGATGTGGATTTGCCAGTAGAACTGCTAAGCAAATTCCATAGCAGTTTTTCAAAGTTTTATCAACTTGGTAACCTGACCAAGGAAGCAGAACTCCTGATGCCTTATTTCTATTTTATAGTCTGAATCTGATTGTATGAATGAATGTTTATTATCATTTCAAGGCAAAAGTTTGACATTCAAAAACTGCACTCACATGTTTATAACTGCTGGTGATTGAAACATTCTTGTTGATGGAGGAAAGAGGAAATTGCTTGGATGCAGTTGGATCCTCTGCAGTTGCCTATAGTAGGATACCACCTGTTCTGAAGGAAAAAATCATTTCTGATAGTTTTCTAATACTTTATATATCCTGAGTTATACATGAATCATGTTTGACTCAGTTGTATACTTATGGGTAAAATTATTGCTTTGTTGTTGTTCAATGCTTCATTAACAGATCAAGATGATTTTTTAAATTTCAATACCATTTTCTGCACTCAGTCTGACTTGTATTGAAAATATGTATGCCTTATTTAGCTTATTTACTTGGTCTTAGCATTGTTATACTACAACTTTCCTTCTCATGTAATTTAGCAGTAGTTAGTACTGTGTTGATGTATTGAAGTAATGTTAACCTGTTGTTTTTACTTGATTGCTTTGGCCTTGACAGTTACAATTTAGATGAACTGTAAAACCAAACTCACTAAATAAACCCCGCAGGGGCCTGGTACTCAAGTGCCAGGTACGGGTTTGGCGAACCCGCGGTGCCCGAGCTGGAAACTTGTGGGCGCCGCAAGTTTCCCACACCGTAAACTCCTACCATGCTTCAACGACCACCGCAGGGCGTGGCGGTGGAACGTTGTGTGCCTAGGAGAACGGGGATCTTGGCTTCATCGCCCGAATTGCGAGGACGGAACAAACCTCTATAATAAACCCCTCAACCTCAAGGTCAGACACGTGCCGAGGAGGCGAA
Source organism: Vandiemenella viatica (assembly GCA_031002005.1). NCBI lineage: Eukaryota > Metazoa > Arthropoda > Insecta > Orthoptera > Morabidae > Vandiemenella > Vandiemenella viatica. Next base: position 302,807,452 of record JARYHS010013630.1, on the reverse strand, counting down.
TGAGTGATGAGGGAAATCACTCGCTAGCGTGCAACCTCAGGGGCACCTGCGCACCCCTGTTGTATTAGCATTTCTGTTTAAATTGGTTATACTCGTGGGACCAAAATTAAGACTCACAAGAAAACCAAACCAACCTGCGGTACGGGTGTGCCGCAGGCTAATATAAATACACCCAGTTCAAAGAAACGGGTGAGGGTTGATAGCCCCCCCGCATCTGACAGTGATAGTAACAGAAAAGTTTGTTCAGTACAGAACGCTTTTGTAATTATGGAGAAAATTGAAGGATCGTTTGAAAAGGTGTCACCCTTCTATATCTCAAAGGGTCTAGAGGGTCTTTTTGGTACCCTTAACACTGTTAAAAAACTGAGGAACGGGACACTGCTGCTGGAAACTGTCACCAGTAAGCAAGCTACCCAACTGCTGAATTGTAAGAGGCTCGGGGAGTTCGCCGTAAAATGCGAACTCCACAAGTCCCTAAATTCCAGTAAAGGCGTGGTCACCTGCCGTGACGTTATGGATTTAGGGACTGACGAGCTTCTTAAGGAATGGAAATCAGAGAATGTGATTGAGGTACGTCAGATCACACGAAGGGTGAATGGCAATCTTGAAAAGACTGCCACCTTCGTCCTGACGTTTGACACTCCAGTATTGCCCAAGAATATCAAGGCCGGATATTTAAACCTTAATGTCCGTCCGTATGTTCCGGACCCGATGCGCTGTTTCCAGTGTCAGCGGTTCGGACATACGACGGCGTCATGTAAGGGCAACCCCACATGTGGAAACTGCGGGAAGGGCGCACACGAGCCGGGTGTCAGTTGTACGCTTCCACAGGCTTGTGTCAACTGCTCCGGTTCGCACCCCGCCTGGAGCAGGGAGTGTCAAGTGTATCTTGAAGAACGCAAGATACAGGAGCTGAAGACCAAAGAGCGGATTCCTTACGGGGAAGCTAAGAAGAAAGCCAAGTTACTTGCCGCCCCAGTATTTGCAACAAGTTTTGCTAAGATGGCTTCAGCTCCCGTCAGGAAACAAAGTGTTGCTACCCAGACGTCCGATGCAGACATGGGCACAAGCACTACGTGCTCGTGTCAGTTTAAATGCGGTGCAAAACCCGCTAAGGTCATAACTCCTAAGACCGCGGACGTCGGTAGCAACACGTCTGCGACCTCGATCACACCAGCAGCAGTGAAACAGGACCCACCAGCAGTAGCAGTGAAATTACCAGCACCTCCAATACCACCACGTGCCGTGAAAGCAGTAGCAGTAGCACTACCAACTGCTATCAACGTTCCTGAAGGCGACTTGAAGACACGGGGTCCGAGGTTTAGGCTGACGGACCCGACTCAGTTCGTTAAATCTCCCTCTTCGTCCCCTCCCAGATCACCTGGTAAAAGGGAGAAAAAGGGAAAGAGGTCGAGGAAGAAGGGCAAGGAGGTAGTCGAGGAGGACGCTGAGTCGGAGACGTCAGACTCTTCAGAACCAGAGGAAATTGCAATGCTGGTGGATGAGCCTGATCCCGTTCCTCAGCGGGCAATGACCCGAACCCGAACCGAGGCGGGTGAAACCAATTTTAGGCAGATCGGTCTAATTTTAAGACTGATGGGTGGCCTCTTTACAGCCACCCAATCCATATGCATGGTTTTTATTTTTTGTATTGTTATTATTCTTGTCTGTCTGGCCAATACACAGCCAGCAAGACATGTAGTGTTTTTTATCCTCTCTTGAACCTGTTTGGCCCCTTTACAGCCTTACAGGTGTTGTACGGTTTTAAGTCATTGTGGTCGCTTTAAAGCCACGTCTGATTTTATGACTTACTTTATTTGCTGTCTGTATGGCCGACCCCTTTACAGTCGACCATGCAGGCAGTATTTTAGTACTTCCATAAGCCACAGTAATAGCTGGTAATTTTTAGGGCGCTATTGGCCCTGCCGTCAACACGCCCTAAAGCAATTACAATAACGTTTTTAGTTTTAGGGGCAGGCGTTGGCCTGGCCAACGATCTGTCTCTCATTTTTAACAACGAGGGCAGTGGTGTGGTGAGTGTTTTGAAATTTTGTGTATTGGACAGTCTATTGCCTAAATTTTTAGGCAGATTGGCCTAGTTTTATGATGTATGGGTGGCCTCTTTACAGCCACACATCCATTTGCATTGTTTTTATTTTTTATAATTTTAATATCTTAATAATTTATGTCTCGCTGGCCTCTATACAGCCAGCGAGACATGTAGTGTTTTTAATTATTTTGTGAACCGGTTTGGGAACTTTTCAGCCATCCAGGTGTTTTATGGTAATCAGGTCCTAGTGGCGTGTTTAAAGCCATGTTCTTTTTTAATTATTTTATTTGCAGTCCGTATGGCCGACACATTTACAGTCGACCATGCAGATGGTATTTTAATATTCTTTTAGCAAAAGTATTAGCTGGTCATTGTTAGGGCGCTAATGACCTCGCTGTCGACGCGCCCTAAAGCCCCAAAAACAACAACAACACTAAATAAAAGCTGTAGTAGAATATTTTAGGTGTTTCTGTTCACTTGCAAACATAACTATCTTCTTGGAAAGACATGAATCTGTGCATTGCATTTGCTTCCACAGTTTGAGTTTGCATTTATTTATGATGGAAATCTGACAGCATTTAATGTAATCTCTGCTAACTAGTGCAAAGTTTGAAATAAGTAGAACCTAGCTGTATTTTTTTTAATGTACTTAAAAGCATTTTGTAATGTTATATAAGAATATTGTTTGTGCCAGAGTAATGGAAAATAGTAACTTTTGTGAAAATTTGTACATCATTTGTTAGGTTGCCTTACAATTGACTAACCCCTAAATATTAACTGCACCAAAATATCAGCTGTGAAAACAGTGCTGTAAGGATCTACTTCAGATGTACTGTTTACTATTTGTAAAAATTAACGTATCAGTAAACAAGTGTTTTGTTTTCAGGGATCATCAAATTCATATGCTATAAAGAAGAAAGATGAACTGGAACGTGTTGCAAAATCAAATCGTTAAAATGTGAATTTTGTATTGTGGCCAATAAAATATTCTCTTATGATTTATTTTTTTCTCATTGTATACATTAAGCTTCAGAAGGATCAGTTGTGTTACCAACAGTTGGTTGTTCGGAGATGTCTTTGCTTTAGCTTTCATGATTTCTATTTCCTATCATGAACTACAGTATTGCAGAGGATTTAATGAACAGTATAAATAGAAAGATACGAAATCTAATTTGCAGTCACACCTTACGTCCTAGAATGGTCTTACTGCAAATCATCTCTACACTGAAATACATTATAATATACTGATAGTATTTACCAGATACATTCATCATTGGGTTATTGTATATATGAATTCTCATGAAGTCAACTTAAATACTGGTTTCTGTCCATATATTGATGCTATAATTTAAACAGTATTAACGTGTACAAATGATTGGACTTGGCCAGTAGTAACATCTCATCATTTATTGCCATGGAATACAAGGATCATGTCGGTGTACCTGTCTGCACACATAACCTAAAACTAATGAACAGGTTTCAATGAAACTGCACATAGTTAACATACAGGATATTTTTTTTTACAGATTAGTAAAATAGGCAAAAACTGCAGATTTTTATTTTTTAAATTTGTCCATGCATGTTGGTATTGTTCAAAAACTAAGGAATAGATTTTAACAAAACTTACATAATGGCAGCTTATGTTACCAGTCAACATAGAGGATTCTCCTTGTCAAGATAACGAAAATAGTTCACCGAGAAATCATTTTTTGGGTTTTAATTAAATGCAGCACATTAATAGTTCAGATACCATACATACTACTATGTTTACACAGTAATTATAAAAATTATGAAAGCAAAGGAGACATGTAAGAATTATGGATATTATTCTAAGGAAAAATAGGGAAAATGCAAATTAAGACTGGATGGCAATGAAGAAACAAATACGAGCACTTTAAAATGTTTCCGTGTAAATTTTATTCCTAGCAGAGTTCCCGGCATTGCCCGGTATAGTTAGCTATTTTTATTCACACAATGAGAAACGTGTACAAAAATTTATAATCATTTTCGGAATTAAAGCAAACCTAGATTTACCCGGCCCCTGCCAAAAAGGGATGGATTGAAGTTTATTTACACGTACACTATTCCTTGTGTTTTTGGTGACTTCTTTTTCTGACCCAGGCCGTATTTCAACCTAACGGCCACAACTAAGAAGAAAACAAAACACCTATTGTGCATGTTCACCGTGTAATTCCTAGTACAAATTTTTTTCCTGGTCCAGACAGCATGTCAACCTAGCCACCTCAATTTTGAGATACGATGTCTCGAGAACTAAGTGAAATAACAAAAAAAAATACTTTCGACTTTTCTCCAATATATACGAAAATACCATAAAATTTATCAAATTTCAGTCGCTCAGATATTGTAAATCTTCCAGATTTTGAATAAATTTTGAATGAATTTGAAAGCTGAGGTTGAAGTTAAAATTTAAGGTATATCTTAAGATGTTACAACACATTTATTTTACGAATACTCTAGCATTACCAGAAAATTTGAGTCGATTTTGACCGAGTTTTCACAGTATCAACATGAATAATAAATTGTCAGCATGGTTAAGTAACTTCATTACTAAACAATGCTAGATTATGTTAGAAAATCACATTTGATTCAATTGCGAAGTGAATGAACACCAGATATTTTAAGTCCGCAGATTCAGCCTGTTATACAAATATCAAAAGTGAATCCAGAGTAATATTATCGTAAATAATGCTGATGGACAGAGATTTAGTTTCAATGCAGAGGATTAAGATCGTGGTTAAAAAACATCTCTGTAGCTTTTTCGTTATTAATTTCTCGTAAGTGCAGATTATGCCACTTCTAGTGATTCCATCTTTAGTATCTGTCAAACCACATAAGAATTTCATTCAATGCTCCAGCGTTATGTAATGTAGAAGCATAAGACGTATCAAACAACTGAGTTGAGATTCTAAGCTTTAAAACAGTGAAAACCCCATCGAAATCTGCTCAGTAGTTTCTGAGTTTTTATTTGAGGAGGTGGCGAACAAAACGTAATAACTACACTTCTGGTCGAAACACGTTTTTTTTTAATCCGGTAGTTTTTGGTCATCTGAATCTAAACTCATTTTTAAACAAAATGGCATAAAACTGTACTAAAAATGAGCCCAAATATTGTGATTTCGATCAAAACGGTATAACTACACTAAAATTTCAACAACTATGAAGACACGAGACCGATTTCATTCAAAACGGAATAATTTTCATACAAATTCGTCTGATGCCAATCAATACTAAATAAATGACATGCATTATTATTTTTTATTTTTTTTTGTTGCATTTTCAATGCCGTTTTTAATGTGAAAACACTAGGCTTTACGTGTAGTTGAAGAAAATTTAATAAGATTAGTATAGTACAGTTCTCAGTTGTTGTTTATACTAAGTTTAAATGTCTTCTGAAACTATGAATTCAGGATTGAAGAAAAATAAAAGTAAGTCTTATCAGATTTATTTTATAATCTCACTTTTTAACAATATAAAGAACTGAGATACGTATACAACATTCTGACAGGAGTAAGAGAGCTCAAGCCTATAAAAGTAGAAAAGCAGGCAGTGGTCGAAGGAGAAAAAAACTAAAAAGTAGGGTTAGAAAGTTGTGACAGTAATGAAGGTGACAAAGATTGTCTCCTGTGGCTTAAGAACCTCAAAATATTACAAAGACGAGATTTTACAGGGACGAGTAACAACGTTACTAAAAAAGGGAAAGCAGCATAGAACCACATTAAGAAAACTGGAAATGAAAAGTAAGTTACAGGAACAGAAAGCAAAAAACGTTCTGGTGTTGTTACAAAAGCATTTCGGAAACAACCGGGAAAAGTGTGGAACTAAGGTGGTACAAAAACATTTTAGGAAAGCAATGAGTCGGAGGGAAGATAATTAAGAAAAATGTGAGTAAGATGGACACGATGAGGGTTGTGATTGTAACGAAATGGACATTGAGTTCAATCTGTAATGACAGCATTAATGATTTCTTTTTAACAAAGAAATAACTTTTTTTTCAGATGAGTCTTAGTTTTTAATGAGCATATATTACGATACACATAAATAAACTCAATATTTTGGTTATAAAACCTTATTCATGACGGAGAAAATAAGGCTCGGAGGTGTGCACACGCCAAGGGTTGCTACATGACTAGGTGGATTATCAATATGGCGGTGGGACTGAGATATTGTATAAAAATATGTAAATTGCAGATGGTGGTATAACTAATACTAGGGGGGGGGGGGGAAAAACCATCTGCGATTTACATATTTTTATACAATATCTCAGTCCCACCGCCATATTGATAATCCACCTAGTCATGTAGCAACCCTCGGCGTGTGCATACCTCCCGAGCCTCATGACTCATTTTCTCCGTCATGAATAAGGTTTTATAACCGAGATATTGAGTTTATTTATGTGTATCGTAATACATGTTCTTCTCTCGTCGCTGCCTTCAACTTTGGTGAGTGATGAGTCATTTTCCATTTCCTTACAATTATATTGAAGCTTTTTCCTTAGTTTAATTAGTTTTTAATGATTTATAAGTTGAAATGTTGTTAGACTAGACTCAATAAAGGTTTTATAAACTAATTGTGCTTTAATTATCCTAAACTAACTCATAAAAAAACTTAGCGTTAGCAATCAAAATGGCTTAATTTCATCCTGGTGGCAATCAAAACGTAATAATTGTATCGGTGGCAAACAAAACGGCATAACCAAATTTGAATATTTTCCGTTTTATTAAAGATAGGAATTTTGATTTAATATAATGTCAAATAGAGTTCAAAATGCAATAAGAGTAAATAAAAAATCACTCCAAAATTCCCCTGCAAGTATGACTTAGTTTTTTGCTCTTCCTGTAAAATCTGAATTTGTGTAGTTATTACGTTTTGTTCGCCACCTCATTTTTCAAATTTATTGAGTTTTCATTTTATAGTTTTAGAAGATTAGAAAAGGACATTTGGCAAGAGGGACAGATATGTACACGGTGAGACTTCCTACATGATCCATTTTCCTTATCATCGTTTATTTTTATAGCCTAGCAGCATTTTCGTAGTCACTTTATTCTTTTATTCTAGTATATATTGAAGTAGTTCACTTAACTTGTCAATAGATGAAACTATTGGCCTTTTATACATGATATATTCATTTGAATTTCAATAGTTTGAGTTCGTGATGAGGGATTTTACAATTGTTTTATATTAGTATGTTTATAGACTATCTATCCATACATGCATCGGTCTGCAGAACGTACAATTCTGTTTTCAAAGAATCTGTTGGACAATACTAACATGCGACTGTGTGTCCGTGACTACAGACTTTTATGGGGTGGTAAAAACAAATGATGTGCTCAAATAGGTTTAAAAACATCAACATGCACCCTCCCCCAAATTCAGAAATAAAGTGGAACCAAGAAACGGGAGATTAGACGATTGCTCCTGATTTTTCCAACCTGCCAAACCTTTTTATGATAGTTTCAGTGAATTAATAGCACAAATCTTAAATTCTACAGAGTTGAAGTTGTGGACACAGTAAAGAAGGCGATTGGTGGTAAATTCATCCTTTTCTGCATGAAAAATACATATGTGTGATATGGAGAGAAAAACGGTATTTCAAGCTTGCAGTACTTGTGAACTTCTTAAACTTGTGATGTAACCAAAAACTTATTTGAACTGTGAGTGAGGTAATTAAATGAGGATAGAAAGTTAGTAGCAAACTATGGCTTAGTATAGACCTTTAAATAATAGCTGTATTCGGATCAAAAACTGATATAATCTCTCAAAAATTGCTTTATTGATACACTTTGAGCTGCCTTTAAATGACGTGCTTACTTCATGAGGTACCTTTAAATGAAATTGAATCATAACCTCTGGTTTGTCACTTAGAAAAATTTTGTTTGGAATTATATTCAATATTTCTTCTAAAGCAAAAATCATTTAGATATGTTTGAAACATAACCCTCCACCCATATATATAATGTAGTTAAGATATATATATTCATTAATATTGATCACTTACGAGGTTGGTCTGAAAAGTATCTGACCTCAACATGAAGAGGGCAGCACTCGTAAGTAAAAGCTAGTGAATTTAGTTGTTTATCTGTTGACAGTTACTCACCAAAGTTTCAGCCATTTTGGACGCGCAGTTGTTATGTAACAGTCGTTTGAATGAGTTGATGTAAGTGTTTTTGTGAAAATGGACAAAATCGAGTATCGAGCTGTCATTAAATATTTGTTTTTGAAAGGCAATACGCCTACGCAAATCAAAGATGAGTTGGATTCTGTGTATGGGGACTCTGCACCATCACTTACCACAGTGAAATTTTGGGCAGCTGAATTTAAACGTTGCCATAAGAGCTTGGGAGACGAACGTTCGGGACGTCAAAAAACAGCAACTACCGACGAAAACATCGTCAAAGTTCACCAATTGGTGCTAGACGACAGCCGAATTAAAGTGAGAGAGATAGCAGAGATTATGAACATTTCAAAAGAACGTGTTTGTTACATATTAAATCAACATTTAGGTATGAGAAAGCTGTCTGTCCGTTGGGTGCCGCGTTTGCTCACATTAGACAAAAAACGTGTTCGAATGAACATTTCCAACGCTCTGTTGGCGCAGTTTTGGCGCAATAAATCCTAGTTTTCATGCCAATTACTGTAGATGAAACTTTGATACGCCAAAAATAAAAATACAGTCCAGACAGTGTACTGCAAAGGGGGAACCGGCTCCAAAAAATGTTTTTTTCGGCTGGGAAAGTGCTGGTGACTGTTTTTTTGGGATAGTCATGGAGTTATTTTAACTGATTACCTTCAAAAAGGAAAAATCATTACAGTAGCGTACTACACATCATTACTTGACAAGCTGAATGCAGGACTTGCGGAAAAACTGCCACATTTGCAGAAAAAGAAAATCCTGTTTCACCAAGACAACGCACCGTCTCACACCTCAGCGGTTGCCATGGCGAAAATTCACGAATTATGGTTTGAACTGCTTGACCATCCGCCTTACTCACCAGGCCCCAAGCGACTTCTTTTTGTTCCCTCATCTAAAAATTGAGGACAGAGATTTTCGTCAAATGAAGAGGCAATCATCTTCGTGAGCAATTATTTTGTAGAGAAATACGCCGAGTACTATTTGGACGGGTTACAGAGATGGGAGCATCGCTCGGAGAAGTGTGTAGAGTTACAAGGAAACTGTTGAAAAATAAAAATCAGAGAAAATGTCTTGTATCTTTGTTAGGTCGGAAACTTTTCAGACCACCCTCGTATTTTTCAATTAATAAATCTTTTGATACAAACTATATTATAAAGTAATGATTGCAAAAATACACAGGGTAACTTACTGAAGAATCGAAAGTTGGAAACATGCATTCTCAATCTTTTCCAAAATTGAACAAGATTAGCAAGTGATGCTTGTACATTAGCTCTTAGACTGATTTTGATAGCTATCCTTCATGGTCAAGCTCCACCAGAATTTACTTCGCAAGAAGTAAATCTCATTGTCGTTGCAACTAAACGACATCGGCAAAAGCTTGCGGGGTTACATAATATATTTTTTTTTTAATAATATGAAACTGAAGGCCTGCGTATTAAGATAAAACAAATGATAAATGTTTAACTTGACCAAAACGTGCAATAGAGTGATTAAAAACACAAAATGGAATAGTGTTACTTTCGCATTTATGCAGATTTCTCTCTCACACACACACACACACACACACACACTGGCTGTGAGAGAAACAATGCCTGAGGGATCAATATAGCATAAAAAAGTGTACACCTCCATCACTGTTAGAACATGTATGATTTGCCACGCATTGTATCCCTAAATTTGTAGGATCTACAGTTTAATATGCAATCCGAACAATTGACAGTCCAGGCGTGGCTCATATGATCATCCTGGGATTTGAATCAGAGACCACGCACCAAACATCGGAAAGCAAGCTCATTGAGCTACAAGCCTGCTAAACCGGAATGTACTACAGAGACTTGCACATCCTAAGCATCTGTCTGTCGCAATTCAGAATTTTTTCACATACATGACTATGTATTATTTATACAGAAAAAAGTATCCTATATCCATCCTAATGCCAGGCGATGAAAGAGTAGCTAGTTAGGTTGGCCAGGCTAGGCCCCAGGCTCATGTGATCAGTTCCAGTATGCAAGTAATCGCTCCTTACTTCACTACCTAAAACGAAGGCTCGGTTGACCTGCTTAGGAGGGCGGCAATAGCCTGGTGAACACCGCCCCCGGCGACTCGGCGGGTTGCGCATTCCTGAGGAGGCGATGCCCGATTGACACTGCAAGTGGCGAAATCGCTCCTGCCATCAGGTCAACGCTTGACCTGGCGACACCCCTGACAATATGTTGGTGATGGGGCTTAACACATGCATCTGTCCGTCTGTCACCATTGGATAAGTTCTCAAAACTTACGCGCCCCCACACACTTAGGTCTAAAACAGACGAGGCGTTTTGCGCCGCGCGGCGGTCGAGTCTACGCATGGTCCAATGTAATTAAATGGGGCAAAACACACGATGCCGCGCGGCCCCGGCCGCCGCGCGCGGCGCATGGTTTCCCCGCGACCTACGCGCGCGGCGCCGCCTCGTCTGTTTTGAACTCGCGGCGTGGAGGCGGCGCGGCGACACAGCCAACTGAAGAAAATAAACCAGAAATTGATTTTTCTCCCCTTTTTGTATCATTACACTTTAGTGTTCAAATGTAAAACATATAATATAAACATTAAACACACACAGTGAAAATTCGAATTTAATTTTTTACTTTTCTTGAAATTATTTCCTGATTTCATATTATTTTAATAATACACCATTTTAGACCTCCAAATTTTTATTTTTCTATTGATCCAGCACCAAAACTTTATCTTACGTTTTAACTTAATCTGTACTTTTGAATCGTAATATACAATCTGAGTGTCTGATCATTTCCAAAGAATGTGACAATCCTATTTTTTATGATTGCGTTCTCATATTTTTGATTTTACTAGGTAAAAAATGAATTCACAAGCACTGATGTCGTCGTTTTTTCTTGTGCTAAATAAATAAAGAATTCAAATTTAATTACTTCTTTTTTTTACTTTTCTAATAACTTCCTGATCTGATTTTATACCGGTACTTTTATACATTGAAATTTGTTATCTATTGATCCAACAATGAATTTTATCTAAACTTTGATCTTATCGCATTAATATCAATAGATTTGAATCTTAAAATACAGTTGGAACGGTTGGTTGGCTCCAAGAAATGTGACGAGTTGCCATAATATGAACGATATAATAAATAAAATGATTTCTTCTAACTTTAAAGCAATGACCAGTCTTTCTTCCGGATGTATGCTGCTTCTCATCACGGTTGTTTCTTTAAGCAGCTCTTGTCTTACAGCGGTAAGCAACTCATTGAAAGAGGACTAAAACATCCTCGTAAAGTTAAAAAAAAAAACTTTTCTTCATTCCTTTCAATTGGGGCCACAGGGTATAAAAGAAAACCCTTTTCACTCCGTTCTGATAGTATTGGATGAATCCAATAGCGCCTATTTTTTCTTCTCCTGTTCCATCTTCGGTACAGCAACCATAGAAGCATTACATTCTCGTCTTCTATATCCATTGTTCCACAAACAACTGAGCTATACGCGACAAATAGCGAGTCCGCGTGGCGCCCGCCGCTCGACCGCCGCCTCGTGTGAACAGTTGGGGCGGCCGCCGCTTCGACCGCCGCGCGGCGGGAAGTCGCTCCGTCTGTTTTAGGCCTTACAGACGAAATGCAGGCCGTTGCCTGTGACGAAGAACTGTAGGCTGAAATCTCAAAGCACCACACACATACACGACAACTGCCTGTAGGCGGTGGTCTGTACAGGCCATGGACTGTGTGCTGCCCACTCACTAGAGTTCGTTAACTTCAGGCCAGTGGACTGAAGATTTTTAACTTTAGTCCAGCGGACTGTCGTTCGAAATCTATGAACTCGCGCGGTTGCAGCGTAGTTGTGCGTTTCAAATTCACTGTTTCATTAACATAATTCACGTTCATAATTGGTCGCATTTTATTACGAAGAAGACGTTGTGCGATTGCGATCTTGAATAATATGTTATTACTTTCAACACCGGGACGCAAAAAGAGGTTTTGGATGAAACAGTGGTTGCAAGAAAGGAGTAACCGTTCCCACATGACATCGCTGTGTGAACTACGACAATCACATACAGATGACTTAATTACTTAAGAGTGAGTGACGAAAAATTTCAATGAACTGTTAAGTTTAGTTAGTCCATTCATTACAAAGGCAGACAACCGAATGCGCCAAGCAATTACTGCAAAAGAAAGACCGACAGTCACCTTGAGATTTTTGGCTACGGGTCAGAGTTTTGAAGATTTAAAGTTTCCTTCGAGAATTTCATCACTAGCCCTTGGTATGATAATACCAGAAACTGCCAAATTTATTTACCAGACTCTCAAGGATTTTTACATGCAGGTAAGAATAATTTTTATTTTGTTTATTGTTCAGTAACTTTTTATATTATAATAAACCAAGGAAAAGATAGAAATATATAGAAAATGTAACTTATAACCAAAATATAAATAGAATACGCTCAATTCCATATACAGTTAGTTATTGCATTGATAAAAAATCAAAAACTGTGACAGTTCTGAAGCGTCAGGGTCTTTTTTTTATTTGCACATGACTCATCTTTTACCTTCCACAAACATGGAAATTGCCGATATAATTCAATAAATGAGGAAATGATTGAGGTTTGTTGTCCATTTTCCTGACAGTCCAAAACAGATTACACAGCGCGAAAGATCTGTGGCCTGTCGTCAGGCACAGAATAACGTATCTGTCAGGCGCGGTGACTGCAGTCGAACTGCGTGTGTGTGTTCGTTTTGGCCTTGAGATCGTTAACTTCAAAGATTGTTAACTGCGAACTGCTGGCAGTTCCGGCCCCGATCTCAACAATCCACACGCCGACAGTTACGCAATATCTGCAGTCTACGGTCTTAATATCGACTGTATGTGTGTGTACAACAACGATAAACTGACAGTACAGTGCCTTCAGATAAACTGTAAGTGTGTGGGGCGCTTTACAGGGCGTTTCATTTATGACGCGACGCGCGCACGGGAAAAATCGCCTGGGGCGGCGCCGCCTCGCTTGGCGAGAAGTCACACGGCGCATCGTCCGTGCTCGGGGACCTCTCATGCGTACGCTGATTTCTTACATTATAGCTGGAAATGTTGGCCATCGACTTCAATACACGCTTGACATCTTCTAAGGGTGTTTTGGCTAACTCTCTGCAGTGTTTGTGAATAAATATTCTTAATTTTAGTTCTTACGTTTTCCCTAAGTCCCACTTCCGTAAGGGTAACCTCCGTGCTCCGACAATGCGTGGACCGTCCCTCGGACGATATCGGGCCCTTCGTAACACAACAAATGCGCTGTTCCAACTCAGTTCTCAGTTAGATTTTGTGAAGTCAGTCAGAACAGCCATATTGGAGCAGAATATTGCGGAGTGTGTTGCCTTTCGGCATTTACTCCTCGTTATTTGTTGACGGTGTTTTTCTTCGCTGTCGGGTTGTCATTGTTGTTTGGCTGAAGATGATATCTTCAGATGGCGGTGACCGGTGGTCCTCGCGCATGGTGGAAAGGTCTTAGGTGGGAGTAGCTACTGGCGCGACTTCCCTTAGCGGAAGTCGCGTGAGGAGCTGGATGAGAGGCTGCAGTCTATCATCCTGACGAGTGCAGGTGTGCTGACAGCAAGCCTCTCTTCCCTGTCTTGTCTCTCCCGTGTCTTGAATCTTGTTCTTCTTTGCTTGATGGCGTGGCTGCTTCTCTGCAGCCGTCGACTTGCTGGTGCCGGGGGCACCGGTGTGTTGGTTTCTCGCAGCGGCCCTTTTATGGAGCCCTTGGCGCTGCCGTGGTGGGTGCTTCTTGCTGCGCTCCTTCTTCCATGCGCTGCAGCCCTGGTATGCTGCCGCGTGATTTCGGCCGCAATTGCAGCAGAAGGCGTCTTCGCGGTGCAGGTTGCATTCCGCCGCGCGATGACCGCGCCCGCAACGAACGCACCTGAGTGGGTTCGTGCACTCGCGTGCACAATGCCAAAATTTTTGACATTTGTAGCACTGAGTGAGCTTGCGGGAGGACGGCCCTGGCGTGGTTTTCTGCTCGTTGGCACTCGGTTGGGTTTTCTTAGGAGCATGACCTCGAAGGGGATGGATCCTTCCTGTAGCCTCTTGGTCACTGCCGTGAAGTCCAGAGGGCAGGAGAGGAGGATCTTCACCCCTTGCTGTGCTGGCCAGCAGAGCATTGGCAGCAGCGTTACTGGCTGAAGCTGTGCCAATAGACTGCAGATATTCCCGGTATAGCTGGCGAGAATCGGTGGCACTGGTCCCTCCTCCAAGGCCCCCTCGTCAGTGGCGGGGTCTATTGTGTCCATTGGGCACAAGTCCGGAGTGTTGGGGTCAGGTGACGCCGGTGATTCCTGAACTGCAGGCTGAAATGGTGCAGTAGGCCAGAACGACGGTGGATTTCGTGTGGCAGCGAGTGCCATCGCGTCGAGGTGTTTGTGAATAAATATTCTTAATTTTAGTTCTTACGTTTTCCCTAAGTCCCACTTCCGTACGGGTAACCTCCGTGCTCCGACAATGCGTGGACCGTCCCTCGGACGATATCGGGCCCTTCGTAACACAACAAATGCGCTGTTCCAACTCAGTTCTCAGTTAGATTTTGTGAAGTGAAGATCAAGTATACTTTGAAGTCAAGATGTAATATACTTTGGAGCAACGAGTTTACCTTTATGATTGTTATGTGGAATATGAATCTGCAAGGAGGTGTAGGCGTATGTTTATTGAAAAATTTCCACGAGCCGAAGTGCCGCACAGGTCAACAATACTTAGATTGATAAACAAATTGCGTGCTACAGGTTCCCTAACGGACATGCATTAGAAACGTAAGCACTCCGTTCTTACTGAAAGAAAAGTCGAAGAAATCGTATCTCGTTTGGTAAACTCACCCAAATAATCCCTTAGACGACTCGCCCAAGAAGTTGATATTTCCAAAGCAAGTGCATTTAGGGCTAAAAAAATTCTGAAAATACGCCCTTATGGAACAACTGCTGTGCGCGAATTATAACAAGCAGTTTGCACTGCGCGAATGAGGTTTGTAACTGGTTTATGCAAAGTGTGCACGATGGCGAGCTGGATCCGCAATTGACATTTTTCACCGATGAGGCGTATTTTTATTTAAGTGGACGCGTAAATAGTCAAAACAGTCGGTACTGGAGTACAGAAAATCCACATTTTATCCACGAACAGCCGCGACACGATGTGAAAGTTGGAGTTTGGTGTGCAATTAGTGTGAGGCGAATTATTGGACCCGTTTTTTTTACTGTACCAATAACATCTTCTCACTATGTTGGCAATATTTTAAATCAATTCTTTGAACAGCTGACAGAAGATGAAAGAAATTACGGTCATTTTCAACAAGACAGTACAACTCCCCATACAGCCGAAAATTCTATGCCTGCTATACAGCGTGTTTACAATGAGAATCAAATTATCAGTCGTGGATTGTGGCCTCAGCGTTCTCTAGAAATGACACCTTGTGATTTCTTTTTGTGGGTTTACCTAAAAGAGCGTGTTTATACTTCAAATCCCCGTACGGAAGAGGAACTTAGGGAAAACATAAGTACTAAAATTAATAATATTTCTTCACAAACACTGCAGAGAGTTAGCCAAAACATCCTTAGAAGATGTCAAGCGTGTATTGAATCCGATGGCCAACATTTCCAGCACGTGCTATAAGGTAAGAAATCAGCACACGCATGAGACGTTTCTGAGCACGGGCGATGGGCCGTGTGACTTCCCGCCAAGTGAGGCGGCGCTGCCCCGGGCGATTTTACCCGTGCGCGCGGACGCGTCATAAATGAACTGTACTTCCGCATTTATAATATTACTAGCTGGTACCCACAACTTCGTTCAAGTTTGTAAATAATTTGGATTGACAGCTACTGTCATCAAACCACCACAGTGCACGATGGGAGACTCGATGCTATTACCACACACAAACGCCACTCATCTGCGCTATGTAGTTCATGCAGCAAAGTAAAATATACGGACACACATGTCTTTGGTAGAAATACAAACATATCCTTGATCGACCAATTTCAATCACCATATCTCCCCCACTACCACACCTAACGAAATTCGGCCAACGTTGTGATCGACATGTGACTGTGTGCTACTACAACACACAAACACCAGTGATCTGCGCTAGATAGTTTTGGCTGAAAAGTGATACACCATGACACATACGTTTTTGGTAGAAATATGAAAGTGCTGCGGGTCGACCACTTTCAACCACCATATCTCCCACACCCCCATAGCTACCGACATCTAACTACCGTAGTACACGATAGGAGACACGATACCACTACCACACACAAACATCATTGGTCTATGCTATGTAGTTGTGGCGGCAGAGTGACATATATGGAGAAGCATATCTTTGGTCGAAATACGAAAATGCCCTGCATCGACCACTTTTAACCATCATATCTCCCACATCCCCACAGCTATCGTATTCGGCCAACGTTGTGCACGACAGGAAACTCCATTCTACTTCCACACACATAGACCAGAGTTCTGTGCTAGGTAGTGGGGGCTGAAAAGTGAAATATAGGAAAACACGCTTCTATTTTTATGTATATGTATATATAAGATAAGATTACTGCAGATCATATACACACCGACTGCGAGAGAAACAACGGCTGAACGATCAGTATAGCGTAAAAAAGTATACGCCTACAACATTGTTAGACCTAGTACGATTTGCCAGGCATTGCAACCCTAAATTTGTGGTTTAACATGGAATCCGAAAACCTGACCGTCCAGGAGTGGCTCATACGATCAAAAACAATCGGGATTTGAAGCGGAGACCCCGGTCCAAGCATCAGTAAGCAAGCGCGTTAACCCCTGAGCTACCAGCCCCCTGTATAATAACGTGTTACAGAGGCTTACACATTCTAAGCGTCTGTCTATCGCCGTTTCGGTAATTTTTCAAAATTACTTGTCAATATGAACTATTTATGTAGAAAAAGTATCGTATGTCCATCCTAATGCCAAATCGCATCTCCTTGTCAAATTTCATCATGACTGGTTTAGCCATTTAGGCCAAGAAACGTAACAAACAGACAGACAGAGTTATATTCGCGTTTATAATATTAGTATAGACATGTTTACCATCCAAAAATTGTGTGTTTAAGACATTCTTGCTTAAGGATTGGTTCACCAAAGAAGACGTTATTACTTTTATTGTGAGTAATATTAACGTAGTGAAGATTGGAATGACATCCGTGTAGCTACATTATGGGATAGAATGTCTGAGAGTAGGGTGAATAATTCAATGCTGTAATGTAACTGAGAGCTACTTGCAGAGTCTTGTTAACGGCTCGTATGTAAGAACCTGTTGTAAACCTAAATCATTAGTATGAAAACTACCAACAGCAAGGGCTGGAAAAGGGAAGAGGAATGCGGCATAGGTCCATCCTGGTCAGTGGTTACAGCTCTATATTATCAAATTTCTTGCAGTGAAATCTGACAGGACCTGTGGACATATTGTCAAAAACTGTTCTTTGATACCTGGGCCCAGGGCCGGCGTTTCGTGTTAGGCCCGGGTGGGTAGTGAGGCAAGAAAAATGGGGGGGGGAGGCAGGTCCCTGAAATATCTTACTTAAAACAATGATAGTGATAACTATGGAATCAAATTCTTAAGGGAAATTCATAGGAGTAAAAACTAGAAAATGAATTTAAAAGTTCATCATAATATTTATTCATTAATATATTCATTCAATATAATTTAGCTGTGTACAAAAGATTTATTATTATTTTTTAAATTTATTATTAATCAGTATTAACTGAACAATGCAAAAACTGTACTGCGCTTTGCTTGCTTGGAAATGAAACGATTCAGTAATTTTTCCAAATCAAGTTCGTTAGTAAGGTTGCTATGTACATGTAATATAGCAATGTTATTTAATCGATCTTGCAACATTGTCGATCTTATGTAACTCTTGAGTCGGCGTAAGACCAAAAAACTTGGTTCATTTGAACAGGGCGACCCAGGAATTGTAATGAGTAGTCGGATGAAGCGTATAACTTCTAGTATGAGTCCTCTAGTCCATTCGTACTTCTGTATAAAATCTACAACCCCTCTTAAATTTTTTGCCTCCTCATCTTGCCTTTTCAAAAGTTGCAAAAACATGTCTCTATCACTGAGCAATCTTTCTTGGTCAAAATCATGATTATAGAAATTTATAATTTTTTCTACATTTGTGGGCTGTCCCAGAGCGAATCGTACTAATGATTTGAAGAACTGGGCGGAATCGTTGTCGAATCGACTCTTCAAAGACATTAGTTCTTTTTCATAAACTTCAAAATAAGATCTGCGGAAAAAATCTTGAGGTGTGTGAAATGCTCTCGGGTCAAGCCGAGTCAAGAATGCGTTGTCACACGATATTTCGGCGACTAAAATCATTGTCGCCATCTTCTGGTGACACAAACTCGTATTTATAGATATACTACCCTGTGTTACCAGCTGTAAGTGTGGCTAAAACTTTTGCGTATAATGGGTCTATTGGCCCTTACGCATAAATACACAAACAAGTGTAAGTAGTGTAATATAATATATACACGCGTGTGTGTGCGCGCGCGCACGCTTGTGTAAAGGAGTTCTGTTTTTCTTCCGCAAGTCCCGACCATAAGATTTGGGACTTCAGCTTCTGTTTCCGTTTCTGCATCTTTTGTAGCGAAACCAAAAAGTAAATCAGATTAAATAGAACTGATGTCACTGGGTACTGCGGTGCTGTTTGAGATAACTTCAGTTGAGTGAGCGCCGACAATAGGTCGGAGTGGTAACGTATCGGTGAGGGTTCCTTCTTTTTACTTATTACTTGCATTGTGTAGAGTCCACTGACGATCAACTTGGCTGCCAACTTTGATGCCGTGTTGAAATCCATGTTGAACGTCTGTAAGTAGCAGGGCCGTAACTAAAAACTTGGAGGCCCCGGGGCAAAACTTCATAGTAAGGCCCCCCAATATTTCTTTCTTTTTATATGCATGGGGGTTTTTCCCTATTGGTCCATGCAATGGTAACAAAACTATCTACAAAAGGTTCACTAAGCCAAATGTTCAAGTATTTATCTAGCTTATACAATTAAAAAAATATTAAATTGATTATTTTTATGATACAAGTTTAGGAAATTAAATATTCAGTGCGTATGGTTGTAAAAAGAATAAGGTTAATAATACAAAATCAAAATACTTACAAAAGTACAATTTCTATAAAGTGTGTATGTTTATTAAAAATTTATAATATCAATATTAAAAATATATGGTAAAATATTTGCCACACTGTTTGTAACATAACAGTAGCATTCCGCCGCTCCGAAATGAGCGCATGACTACATTGTTTAAAGTCAGTCGTTATCGAGGTATGGCAGCGGACGGCTCGCGTCGCGTAATGTGAGACGCTATACGAACTGTACGGGTGTAGCAAGAAGTAAGAAGAAGAATGAACTAGCTTAACCATTGCGGCGTATGTTTTAAATTGATTTGGACAGTGGGTTGAGATACCAGAACAGTGAAGTGTGGCATCGAAAGTAATTTAGTGTGGACTGATTTGGATTAATAACTTTCCTTTTTTTTCTAAGAATCTTGCAATCGACGGATTACGAAGTTTCAATAGCCTTATCATCTAAATTCTGATAGTGGCCAACTGGTTTGATGTGTACTTTATTTTAATAAACGTGTGGAGAAACTATTTTCGTTACTTTGTACTTGAAGGTTTCTCTTAATTAGTTATCCTCACACTTTTATCGGACTGGTTTGGACCCTATCTGGCGACCGGCGGCGACTACGAACTCATCTATCCAGCTTCTAGCGCTGTATGTTAGTAATTAAAACTTTAGCAAGCACGAAGTTCGGTCTACAGTAAGTAAGTATCATGTCAACCCCAAGAAAGGCAATAGTCTTACATGTTGTTAACATAAAAAACCTAGAACAGTAACATTTAATAAGATTTAACTAGTGGAAAACTTTTAATTGATAATTTAAAATATGAATTTTCTAAATAAAAGCTTAAGGTAGATTAAAGATATAGTAACAATTGATTTTAATTAAGTTAGTTAAAATGCATACTTTGCCTAAAAGACAAGGAATCAGTAACTGATGCATGGAAAGTAGTGTAGGCTGAAAAGATTAAAGATTAGCTAGATTTGATTATTTCGTAAACATTTGTTTCGTAACTTTCAAAGAAACGAATTTATCAGTTACTTTGTCAAAATAGTTTTGTTGAGCTCGATCATTCTCAACTGAAAGCAAAACTAAGCTGCTGAGTTTTTCTTGCGCCATTGTACTTCTCAAGTAATTTTTTATCAATTTAAGCTTAGAAAAGAACCGTTCAGCCTTAGTTACTGTCACAAGAATAGTCAAATACATGATGCACGCTGTGAAAACATCTAGGTAGCTTGATGAAATCGAACTGTAGTTGACTATTATATAATTAGCAAATTCCCTAACACTTTTAATTTTTTCCCGTTTGTTTTGAAACGAATTTTTCACTGAACATATTGTGTAGGAAAGGCTGGACTCACATCATTTGGAAACCTATTAACGAAATCAACTGCTTTTTGTGAATGTCACTTTCACTTGCATTGGCTAAAAATTCAGGATGTATTACTTGATAAGTGTCAAGAACAGCTTTCATCCCTTCAAGTTGAGTACAAAGTGTGTCTACCATTGGATAGAACACAGTGACTCGGAAACAAGATTTTGGGTCTATTAATCTCTCGTCTTCACTCAAGTCATCAAGGTGTTTTTTCACTTTCCTTAGTCTGTTCTGGCGAAATTCTTTGTTTATTCCCCATCGACTACAAACATCTGATGCTTCAGAAACAAGTTCTTCAAACCTTCCACGTATTTTGGTTATCCTTAACAATAAATTACAAGAAAACTGCAAACTTTTGGCCCGTTATTTTGAAAAATAACTGAACTGTGAAGAACCTCAAGAAAGACTAGATTCAGTCAGTCACAAGCAAGCATTAAACCTTCAGAGCCACCAGACGAGAAAGAAATCCATGACATAAGCCAAAGTCTGAAAAACAATAAAGCTGCAGGGGAAGATCTGATTGTTGCAGAGTTGTAGAAAGAGGCAGGTAGTCAAGCAAGGCAGGAATTGACAAACATACTGCAGGAAATCTGGCGAACAGAAAAAATTTCTGACGAATGGAAGAACGCACTGATACACCCATTGAACAAAAATGGTGACAAAACAGATGTGAACAATTACAGAGGAATTTCCCTGGTAGCAGTGACATATAAGATACTGTCAAAAGCTCTTCGAGACAGAATTGATCCAGTAATAGACAAACAAATTGGAGAATACCTAGGTGGGTTCAGAAAAGGACGATCCTGAGTAGAACGGATTCTAAATCTGAAAACTGTAATACGAGACAGGGTTCCAAAGAACAAAAACTATGTTATAGTTTACATGGACTTTGAAAGCCTACAACTCAGTAGATAGAGTCTCATTACTGAACATTTTAAAGGAATTTGGCGTTGACTCAAAATCGGTCAACATAATCAGGCAGACCCTCACGGGAACAAATTCAAAAGTAAAATTTATGGGAGATATCTCAGAGGAATTTAAAATAAAAAGTGGTGTCAGGCAGGGAGATGGGCTTTCCCCAATTCTTTTCAATTGCGTTTTGAAGAAGGTAATAAGGAAAGGGGATTTCACCATGAGATAAGATTAGGTTCAAAGCACAAAGGGGTTGAGATAAACTTTTTGGCCTTCGTTGATGACATAGCGGTTCTTTCTGAAAGTATAGAAACCGCACTCGAACAAATCAAACTTCTTAAAGATATAGCAGGAAAAGTTGGACTTCAGATCTCTTTTGAGAAGACTAAATACATGACCAATATTAGGGATTCACTAACAGTACTAAACACAGAGTACGGAAACATTAACAAGGTCAATAAATTTAAATATCTAGGTGAAGTAATTCACATTAATGGGCTTGATAAGGAAGCAAATAAATCAAGAGCAAGAAAACTAGAACTGTCATATCCAATTGACTAAGGATACATACAATAAGAAGAATCTATCCAGGATAGCTAAATCAAACACTACAACACAGTAATCAAACCAGAAGGACTATATGCCTCAGAATGCTTGTTCTCTATGAAAACTGGAAAAATAGAAGAGAGAGAAAAGGGAAAGGAAAATCTTGAGAAAAATTTGGGGACCACTAAAACTTGAAAATGGTGAGTTTAGACACCAGTGGAATAAAGACCTATACAAAGAAGAAGAAATTGAAAGGATGTCAGATACCAACAGAAAGAGGAGAATCAGTTTTTTGGTCACATAATGAGAATGGATAACAATAGACTTACAAAAACAATTTTCAATCATGTTTTAGAAGAGTAAGAAGGGCAACCAGTGGATCCAAGGAGTAAAGAAACATATGATTGAGATCGGAATAACAGAAGATTTAGTACAAGATAGAGCAACTTTTAGGAGATTGATCCAAAATTTCAAGGGTTTCCAGGAGAAGGAGAAGAGGAAATGTAGTAATATATGGACAGAAGAAAGGAGGAAACAGCAAAGTGAGAGGATGAAGAACTATTGGAAGTCAAGAAAAGAAGCATCGAAATGAATGCACGGGATTACTTTTCGTGGTCCTTAGATGGCCGATATCGAAGATAAGAAGAAATTACCCAATAACTCATATGCATCCAACAGGTTCATGGTTTCAGATTGTAAGGATTTTGATACGAGGTTGAGAGACTCTAAACCTTCACACTGCCCAACCAAAAGCAATACAAAATCAAAACTTTCAAGTTTTTTCTTTAGCTGCTGTGCTTCATTTCTTTCCTTGTTTTTCCTGGAAGTCAAAATTATGCGGGTAAGGCTTTTCATCACGTCACAAAACCTGTGTTTCAGTGCAAATCCTACCTCATGCCTACCAGCCCAGCGAATTGGATTTAGAGTTTTCAGTGTTACTATCGAAATCAGTGAATCAGTCTGAGCCTCGATGTCGTACACTGACTTCAAGTCTTGCCAGCGCCAAATACTACGACCAAAAAGCAATACACACTTTTAATGGTTTCAAAAAAACTGGCCGACCTCTCGATTTCCTTCCACAGCATCCTTTAATACTAAATTAAGGTTACGTGCAGCGCAGTGCACAAAGTATGCGCGTGGGGAATTTTCTTTAATACGCTGCTATACTCCACTGTATGCACCACTCATGACTGCTGCCCCGTCGTAGCCTTGTCCACGACATTTGGTCAAATCCAAGTTTTTCTCTTCCAATGAAGTAAGTATTTCTTCTGCAAGACCTTGGGCAGACTTAACTTTTATCTCTCTAAAGGATACAAAAGTTTCACATATTTTGATATCAATAGGTGTCTCTTCTTCATCATTAACTATTTTTACATACCTGTAAACTTCACTTAACTGATCAACTTTAGCAATGTCCTGAGTGGTATCTAAAATCAATGGAAAAAAACAAGCCGTTCAACAATAATTTCATTTTTGATTTCTAAGGCTTATAGGTTTATAAGTTCGTTCTGAATTTTAGGACTGAGGTATTTCACAGTCCCTTGCGGACACTGATTCAATTCTTGCAGTACTGGGTCATATTTTGACAAGAGCTGAACTATCGAGAGAAAGTTTCCTTTGTTGCTACATCTAACTTTTCACTAGATCCACGAAATGCGAGATTACATGTTGCAAGTGATAAGGTCACAGTTAGGATTCTTTCAAGAACTTTTCGCCAGAAGCTTCTTTCTTTCTCCAAATTTTAGCACTAGCTCACTGCACGTCCCAGCCTGCACCTGGCGCGACATGACACATTCGACTCGACATTCTGCTGTCTGCTCTACAGCTGCTTTTGCATGCGAAGCGTATGGAGTATATGAAAGAACACGCAAAAACATTTAGTCTAGCACTTTGATGGATTTTTTTATTATTAACTTTTAACTAGGTGCTGGGTATTTTATAGGAAGTTAGATTAGATATTAAAAGAATTTTTTAACTAACAGTATGGGGCCCCTCGGGCTTGGGGGCCCCGGGGCAGCGCCCCGGCTGCCCCGGCGGTAGTTACGGGCCTGGTAAGTAGGTTCATGTTGAGATCCGGTTAGAGTTGGGATCAAAAAATTTCGTATTTGGTGGGCGACCTTTTTGTGGCATATGTGGGGAAGTTAACAACACAGTTTTCAGTATCAGTTGTTAACTTTCAACTGTTCTGTCAATGTTATTGTTTTCAATTACTGTAAGTTTTCGTTTGACCAGATGTTATTTGGACTACTTACTACTGTTTGAGATCAAAATTGTTTCGAATATGGCAACATTCAAATCTGGGTGAATTTTTTGAGACGCTACCCAAGTTGTGGAAATCTGAAATTTTTAAGAATCGCAACAAAAAGAAGAATGCGTGAAAAAAATTCATTGTTCTTTTCAAAATTGGGCTAAATACGAATATTCACAGTTTTAAGGAAAAAATAAGAAATATTAGAACTGGCTACCGGAGGCAATTGAGAAACATAGAACTGAGCTAAAAGTTTGGAGCCGGAGCCAAAGAGAGTACATAGCATGTTACTTCGACGTTACCAGGAAGTTAAAATTCCTAAAAAAAAAAAAAAAAAAAAAACAAAAATAATAATAACAAAAATAAAAAAAAAACCAACAACTTTAGTTCATAACACTACAAGTCACTTTCTTCCAAGAATTTGTGGCGATATAGCGTTGAAAATGTTTAAATCCTCGACGCTCCGACCACTAGCTAAAAGTATCGGGGTTGCGAACGACCATTCGTTCACAGCAATAAAATCCACATGGTGGTGTCCTTTTAAATAAACTTTCGCAATTTGTCCTACAATTCATACTAGGTTTTATTTTTCAGTCTTAAAAATTTATGAAAATAGTCAGCTTTAGTGACGCGTATCTCCGTCACTAAAAATTGAACGGAGAAATCTGTGCAGTTTTGATGTCATTCCTTTGAGTCCAGCAGGATGTATCTCATTCATCCTCACACATAGGGATAAAACGATACGAGTAAATACAAGTACTTACTCGATACATTCCGTCCGATACCAAGTACTTTTTGTATCGATACTTTAAAAGTAAGTATCAAGTAGGTATCGGTCAAAAGTACTCGTATCGGTGTGTATACCAATAACACGAATATCATGATTTAATTTAACACGTTAATTGATACATTAAACGCTTATCTACACCGTAAGGAATATTTTTTGGTTGTAATTATTGCATTTTTTTTTTAAGTATGTGTTGTTGGCAAACTTGTTTGTCTATGCCCGGCCGAAAAAAAAAAAAAATATCTCTCTGCCATTCCGTCAGTCGCCATTTTATGTCGTGGTCGTCATTGACTCATTGTTTTGTTTTCGTTCTGCGTTAGAAATTCTAACCTAGGGCTGTCGTCGTTGATTGGTGTTCAGTTTTGCATTAGGTATATTTGCTGAATGAAAATGGGATCTCCAAAGTCTAATGTGAGGCAATATTTCAAGAAAAATGATGACAAATCGCAAGCTGCAAAAAATGCCTTAAAACTGTGCGGTTTTGTGGCAATAATTCTAATTTGCATAAGCATTTAAAAACTCACTCCGATATTGCACCTGTTAATAGAAACGATAGGATTTCAATGTAAGTACAACTTTTATTAATCTACAAAATTATTATTTGATATGTTTGGATGTTGATTGTGAATAGTATTGTGTTGATATGTTAATCGATATTGCTTGATATAATCATATTGTAAGTATTGACTGGTATCGATTAAGTAAAAAACTTTTAACAGGCAAACACCTAGAAAAACAAATATTTTTGGGGAGCACTACAAAAACCGATTTTTTTTTTCATAAAATAAGTTTTATTTTGTCCTAGTCTGTATTAATCCTGTAACGATCAGTAAGGTGAAAATGTAATAAATATCTTTCGTCAAATTAATATATACTTTTATATCAATAAAGACTATCAATACTTATTAGATACTGTTTTTTTATTTATTCCAAATTTCGCTACGAAAAATCAATCGATACGAGTAAGTATCGATACTTTTCAATGGATACCGAATAAGTATCGATGCTTTACGACCGATACTGTATCGAGTACAAGTATCGATACCTCAATGGTATCGTTTTATCCCTATTCACACAACTCTCTTAAAACTAAAAACTGCAATTCTCACTCACTCATTTTTCACAAACTACGCTCTACTATAACCAATATGCTTAAAACTGCAATAAAAAATAATAGAAAGTAGCAAGAGAAAACATCCGGCAAAAAAACCTGATGACAAGTACTCGGACCGCGGTACAACTTGGTTGCCAATAAAGTTCACAACAAAGTTGCCAATCAAGTTGGTCGTCTGTGGGCCCCTTAGGTATGTATTTTATTGTAAGATTGTATTCTCTGAAAGAACATACTGGTACCACCATTGCTTTAAAAAGCAATTTGAAATCCATCCATCCAGAAGAATTTAAGTCTGAAAAATTAAATGTAAATCTTAAGTTACATGAAGGGAAAAAAATCAATATCAGTCTAATCAAGTAGTAAAAGCAAAACAGACTTCTATTAAAAGTAGATCCTCTTTAGGTGATGGCAAATATTCTATGTTGTCTCCAATAGTCCGCAGGTTTTTGTCAGCCCCGGCTTGAAGTGTTACTAACGAAAAATTGTTCAGCGAAAGAAGGTTTAATTTGTGAGGAGGGGGAGGGGGGGGGAAGAAAAAATTAAAAAAGGAGAAAAGGTTGCTAAGCGTTTGTTTTTAAAATATAACTTGCCACTCTTAACTTTCGAATATTAATCATAGTAATTAGAAAACTACTACTTCAAAGTCAGTTACTATTCCTGTTTGATTTGATTATTAAAATAAACATTATTTGTCATTTTTACTGAGCAGAAGTAACTAGACACTAAATGAAGATTCTGTACACTAAATCACATTTTCATATAACTTCGGCTTCTGTTTCCGCTTCCATAACGTAGCTTCCATTACATCTCTAGTACATACACGTGAATAATCATTACATGCGCATGTATTTATGTAGGCCTATATAGTGAAGAACAAGAATAAGAATTTTACTTACTTTCTCGATTTTGACTGTCAGCTGACTTAACAAGGCCATCTTTTAGAGTTCCAGTGGATCCTTCGTCTAAGGGCGATGCAAATTTATCCTCCACGTTCTGCTGTCTTCTAGCATTATCTACACTCAATTCGTTTCTCCTTTTCAAATTCACTACGAATTTATGCATTTGAATTTTTATGTTGAGAGTCAGCCGAAATACACTAATGCAGCTTTCACACACGACTGTTTTGGACGTACACTATGTTAGCGTAGCATTCTTGCTTCCACTCACAACGATTGTTTGCTCAGTTGGCGACAGCTAGTGTAGCGGTCTCTATTGAAACCTCAAAGGGATTTAGTGCGTCGCTAATGGTGGTGTTGTGGGTACACAGGCTATTATACACGCATTTTGAAGGACGAAACTAACATGCTTAGCTGGTCTGCTCTCTCTTCCTCTCAATTTTTTCCTCTATGCACTCTTAAATTCCGGGTGGGTATTTTACCCACCTGGAATTTCCCGGGTGGGTATTGCTACCCACCATACCCACATTATCCGCCGGCCCTGCCTGGGCCTAGTCGTAAGATTGGCTGTTTTCATAAAGAGATTGTGGTGACTCAGGAAATATGTTCAGTTACCACTTTGCAGGAAAATTTAAAAGATACAGCTTCTTTCATGCCTGGGTAAAAAATATCCAGAGTTCCAAGCATTGATCTCAGTGATCTGTAATATAGTAGACAATGGTATAGTAATGCTGCAGACTTTACACTGCCATGGAAAGTATATTCTCTCCACAGTAAGCAACCCTTTAACAAAAGGATATTCCTTACATTAACTCACACAATCACAGTATAGTTATAAGCAAATAATATATCCTACTTTTTTCCTGATAATTACTTATTCTACTTGCCTAATTTAATGCTTGCTCTGGTGGCAATTTCCCTATTCATCCATTTTTCCATTACTAATTTCAATGTTAAATTATTTTAGTGTTTTATGTAAATTATTTATCATTTACTTTGGCAATTTATTCCAAGCCCTGGCCTCTGTACCAATGAAAGAAAATCTTCCCACACATTTATGCCTGAAAACAAGTGTCAGTTTGTAGTCATGATCATCTTTTCTATTCCATGGACCCCTCCTAATTCTTACACCAATATCTTTCTATGTCTCATCATCAATATATGCCTTATACACTCCATGACTCTCTTCACCCCCCCCCCCCTCCTCTCTTCTAGTGAGTCCCATTTCAGCTCCTTTATTATATCAGTTACTGATAATGTTCTGTGGTAACTTCCAGAAACAAATCTAGTACCCCGCTCTAACTCCTATATTTGATACCCAGAATGTGGTGTCATATACTACACCACCATATTCAAGCAATGGTCTAACCAGTAGCGCAACTATTCTGCTACAGTAGTCGTGGGTCCCCTCCGGTTGGGGGCCCATGTCTTTTTTTCTTTTCTGCCACCCTATTGCTACGAGTCACTAGGTCTAACCAAAGTTTTGTAATCCAGTTCCCTAACTTCTTTGGTATATGCTTACGTCACTCTCTCCAACAAGTTTGTTATCAGATGCTATGCCACGATATTTCAAGTATTCAGCAAGTAATTCCTTCCCCACCTTATAATCATAATAAATCATTAGTTTTTTTATCTGTGTACCTAATAAGCTGACTCTTCTTTATATTTATCATCCCATGTTCACCTAACCAGCTAGATATCCTGTCCAGGTCACTCTACAACTGTTCAGTCTTCATTATATCACCTGCAAGATACCTAAATTCTGAAAGTAACCATTAACACAATGATTCTTTAGAGTAGTGGTCTCAATACGGTACCCTGTGACACTCTCATTTTCACTACCACTTCATGGGTGCCAAATTTATGTCGCGGCAACCTTTTTCTTTTTAGCTCCACTACTGCCCTCGGGGGCGACACTCGAGGTGGTAACAGTGGGGGCGGAAAAATAATGTTCGAAGGGTGGCAATCTCATAGTTTCTGCAGCGGCTAGGAAAATTCCTAGGCCTGATACTGCCTTGATCGGACCACTCCCCGGTCATGATGGACATTGATGTTGGTTCATGGAGATGAGTTGTAGCAATTCAAGTCAACAATAATCGGACAAAATAGGAACTGTCCTGAGAAGAAGTCACAGAATCTCTCCGCCGTCTGCGCTCACTGGACGAGAGGCAAATAGAGGCGACGATAGAACAGGTCTCATCTGCCATTCTCGATGCGGCGAATTCTGCGACGCCCCCTCCTACAACAAGACAGCAGTCAAGTCAACTTCCGCCGCATCTGTGAGCTCAGATTAGACATAAGAACAGAGTGGCTAAGGACTGGAGGCTTAAGAGGCAACCTGATACCAGACGCCTCCTAAATCGCCTGCAGCGCGAGCCAAAGGTGAGTCTCCAGGAACATTGCAACAAAGAGTGGGCTGCTCGCCTGGCATCGCTGTACGTGTCCGACGGTAATTTGTGGGTGGAGACCCGCCGGTTCACCAAGAAGTGCACTAGAATACGCCCGCTACACGGCGAGAGGGGTCTAGTTTTTAGCGAAACAGCCAATGCCCTTGCCGATCATTTTGAGAAGCAGTTCCGGCTTACACAAGACGACGACGAGGAAGAATCTGCGGATATCCGCAGAAGACTGGCGCGCTTCATCGCCGTTGACGACGACGGCTACCAGATGGGCGAGATCACTGCAGAAGTAGTTCGCCGAACCTTCTCCAGACTAGATAACAAAAAGGCACCCAGAAATGATAACATGGGAAATAGGTTACTCCGGCAGTAGAACGTGTAACCGAGTTGTTTAACTATATCCTGTGCATCCAGCACTACCCCTGATGCTGGAAGCAGGCAACGGTGATTACTGATTGATGTGCCCAAACCGGGGAAGAACGGCACTTTTCCCAAAAACTACAGGCCCATAAGCCTCCTCCCACCACTAAGGGAGCGTGCATAAATCACGTAGCTCCATTTTGGCCTCCTGTGAACCCCCCTCCCCTCCACGTAGCTCTACGTGGCATTTCCCTCAACCCCCCCCCCCACCCCACCACGTAGCACGTGCATGGACATCATCATCCCAGAATTCCAATTTGGCTTCCAGAGGGGTCACTCCGCCACTCAGCAGATCCTGCGCATGCATAGTCGAATGCACCACGACTGCATTAAACTACCGGAGTTACTGCCCGCTAGTTCTGCTCGTCGTGACTCGAGCATTTGATTCCGTTTGGCACACTAGATTACTCTATAAGCTTTACAACCAGGGACTCCTCGGTCCGCTTGTGAAGCTAATCAAAAGCTACGTCTCAGGAAGATCCTTAATCTTGCTGAAACATTTATATTTTTAAATGTATATATAAAAAATAATTATATCAAGATTACGATTAATTTTACGAAGCAAAGTCAGCTAACTATGACCCCTCTCTATTCCAACCACTCTCTCTCTGTTTCTCCTATACATGTCAGAACGAGACGGAGGGATGATAGAGAGAGATCAAGAGAGGTTGCTATTGCGGAAGTAGTCACTATTGCGAGGTTATGCAGTAACTAATATTAGCAGCACAGAAAAACAAGTCTAGTCGCTATTCAACTCTTGAAGAAGCATCATACCTTGTTTATCAGAAATAACAATGGCTATGTTTGTTACGAATTTAGACGTTTTTATGCTCCTCAGAGAAGGAGAAGATTTGAAGAATTTGTTACGATTATATCAGACCGTCGTGAGCCGTATTTTATTAATGTATGCACAGAAGACACCGCAGCTATCAAGAATTTTGTGAAAACATACACGATAAATTTGTGTCGCAGGTGGACAATTGATAACAGAACTCTAAAACATTTTTTAAATAAAAATGGTTAGTTATTACAAACTAATATCACATGGCCACATTGCAGTTCTGTTCGTTTAAATGAGATTTTTGAAGTCCAACAAAAGAACTATTCAACTGAAAATAATGCCGAAGAACCGTTAGCTGCAACAGCATCGACTATGGGTACGTCCATTGATTGCCAGATTAGAAAACCTTTCGATGAATAAAGTAACGAACAGAAGAAAAGCAGTTCAATATCTCTTTTGAACCATACACTAAAAGAATTGACATTTTCATTGGTCACAAGATTAAAATTAGAAGACAACAGCTCGCGTTATTGATCACATTGTGAAAAAACCGGATATTGTTGCAGACGTCAAAGTTATCTTGTTTGGCAAAGAAACACCGAAGACTACTGACGAAGATTATGCCTTGGTTCATTTATACGCCATTGGTTTTATCAAAGTGGAAGTACCTTTGTTTAAGGAAAGTGTTGTTCAATTCTAATGGCACTATTCCGGTATTACCATCATACCACAAACTTCTTCAAGCAAAAGAGAAAAGCTGTCCAAGTGATGTAGAAATCACTGAGAGGGGAGCTAGAGTCAAGTTACAAGCCCTCTTGAATTTGACTCTTCAGAAGATGCTGAAATTTACCGGAAGTAAGATAAATCCATCAGCTGAAGGTTTGAAATTAATCAGCAAATGGCGGTTCCATGGGGCTTCTTCACAAAGTATATACAAACAAAGAAGCAAAGATAGGGATTTCGATGATTCGTCTGTTTTTATGATAAACATTGTTCCACTGAAGTTGGTATCAAATGATTTTGCCGTATGAGAGAATCCGAAGCCTTCCTCGACTTATTAACGCAAACCTATTAAGAGATTGCTGAATATATCAAGCAAGAAAAAGCTGCAATAAAAGAAGAAATAGACAATTTGACTGTTACAAAATACGATGTATTGAAATCATCCACGAACTTCATACGACAATGATTGATGGGAAGGTGGCTACTATCGTCATAGAAAATCCGACAGCGACTATCTGTAACATTTGTCACGCTAAACCAAGTAAGATTCGTTGTATGAAGTATATGCTACATATATCCTCGAACAAGGAACTATAAGCAGCGATGAAACAAGTGACACGAGAAGAGTTCAAGCAGCAAATGGGGTTTCTTGTGGATTTGTGAAGCAGTGTTTCGGAACAACAAATGATGGAAATACGCGAGGAAATTCTTTAGAGATTATGAGAACTCTTCTGAAATTACTAAGATTGACAAAGATCTTATGAAGCATATTGCTGTAATTCTGCACACTATTTCATGTGGGAGTGCTATCAGTGTTGAAACATTTAGGGTCTACTTCACAGAGACAGCCATGCTCTTCGTCCACCTCTATCCATGGTTTTACATGCCCGCTAGTGTACACAAACTTCTGATACACGGTGCAATTATTTGAAAATACTTCGGTATCTTACCTATTGGCATTCTTTCTAAAGAAGCGGGTGAAGAAAGAAACACAGATTTTAGAAATGTAAGAGAGAGTCACACGAGAAAAATTAACAAAATGAAGACTATTGAAGATTTGCTCCATAATTTTTTGATTTGTTCTGATCCGTACATATCGCACATTTGACCAAAATATTCCAATTATAAAAAATTGTATCTCTTCCCCAAATCTAAAGAATTTATTGATGCCTGAAGAAATGATGGGGAAATAGGGAATTTTGAATATCAAAAAATCAAATCCAAAATGATCCATTATTGTAATTATTGCGTTATATCTACAGTATTTATTGTAACTAATATGTTAAATAATTTAAATAATTAATTTGAATATACTTTACTTAAGTTTTACATTTATGTACTTAACTAATAACACTGTACTATCATTCTGTATAATATTTTACTGGAAATTAATAATTTGATTTTCATTAGTGTATGTATTTCGGTTAATTCCTATTTTTTCTGATTGACTTTTATAACTTGTTTATAATGAATTTTCGATATCTTTACTATTATAAATTTGTAAGCAGGTTGCGTGTGTCTCATTATTTGAACGGGATCCGCGCAAAAACTACCACAGCAATTTGTATGGTGTTTTCAAATCTTTAGAGCTAACGGTAACAATTGAAATATGCGGAAATAGCAAATGACTTATATGAACCCAGGTATGGAGGGAATAATTAAATACAATTCTAGAGATGAAATTAAGAGATACGGATTACACTATAATTGAGATGTTCACTCCTTGCACAAAACTGACAAAAATATCACACAACTTAATTTAGAATTCTGTTTAATATTTTGACTTCGAATATTTAGTTTTTCAGTTTTCTTGATGCTGTAAATGGAATACCTGAATCTGACGTTAAGCATTACTAATAACAGTGTTTAATTTACTGTAAAAATCATGCATTTTACCGAAGACGAATATCTCTGGACTGTATATATCTGTCTTTGGTTACAATTTCGCGGTTTTTTCTGTTCTGATAAATGTAATTATACGGAATTCATTAATCAAATCACCACATAATATTTTAACTCTTCAATGTAACAGAAGTGTAATATTTACGGTAAGTAATTTTGTGGTTAATATAGATAGTAAAGGGTTTTAAAGATACCGGGTCGCCGAAATTTGATGGTTAATAGCGTAAGACAATTCGAAAGTAAAGAATAAAATTTTGTGTTACATCGCTTAAAGGTAGTTCTCGAGAAATTTGAAGACAAAAATCAGTTATATGTGTAGTTCCTTGTGCCTATGGCGACGTTTTTAAGCTGTTCCAGGCCGCATTTCTACCTAACCACAACCGTTAGATGAAAAAAAAAGAATAAATGTTACATTGGGATACTGTCCATGTATTAT
Organism: Vandiemenella viatica; assembly: GCA_031002005.1. Taxonomy (NCBI): domain Eukaryota; kingdom Metazoa; phylum Arthropoda; class Insecta; order Orthoptera; family Morabidae; genus Vandiemenella; species Vandiemenella viatica. The sequence continues at coordinate 302,773,579 of JARYHS010013630.1, read as the reverse complement.
TGCGCGTGTTTAATTCCTCTTGCAGTGCAAACTGAAGTTGTATTATAAAATTAAACTTTATAATTTACCCTCTGCGTACTTTGAATCCTGACAATGTGTTTAGGATCTATTTCACGTGTTTAGGTGTATCTGCATCGTTTAATTTTGAAGCGCCAATATCAATGGTCTATAAATTGTTGTTAGAACAAAATGCAGCCTGGACTAGAATGTTTTTGCAGCAACATGAGGCATCATTAATTCAGTTATTAATAGTAATTACTAAGCTGCTTTAGTGAGAGCCACGGCAAGAAAATGTTACAAAAAGGATTTAACCAACATTTCAAAAGATTGTCATTGCTTTTGAGCCGGTGGCATCTAATACATACGCGTACCTCACATTTAGAGATTTTTAATTTAATTCGTGGTGATTTTTCCGAAAAAGGAGAGTGCAAAACGTGAAGAGGGCATTTATAACGAAGCAGTTAACACAAAATTCAACATGTGAGTACCACTTTCGGGCAGGTGGAGAATGTCCCCTTCCTCCCAAAAGCTGCTTTAATGAGGGCCATTTCAGTGATGACGTGTATTCCCGGAAACAAAACAAACGTTGCGCATGTCCAGCCTTTATTTACATATGGCTTTGGAGACTTTTTTTTTAAAAAAAAGAAATGACATTTCGCTACTGCCAACACTACCGCAGACGGTAATTTTAATTTTCTTTATGTGTAAGGCACATTTCTTTTAGCCTTAAAATTCACTTTTAATCTCAAGAAAAGTGTTTTACAAATTTCTGACCAAAAGGTCAACTAATTATCAATACGTTCTTATTATGTTTCATCTAATTTTAATTTCTTATTTTTAATATATTATATTTTGTGAAAATATAAATATAAAAAACTTTTGAACTATAGTATAAAAAACGAATCTAAGGTAATAACTAAAGGAAAGGAAAATATTTAAACGAAATTTATATTTTTTGCTTCTTCAACTAAACTAAACTAAAACAAAAATAGGGTATTTTTATACACGTAAAACCCCGTGCGTGCGAAGCAGCGGGTAAACGCTAGTTTCCTATATATTTATTTGTAATCATTTCATTTTAGTTAATATATTCATAATTTATATATTAACTACTTTATATATGTTTCCATATGTTTTTCTTTATTTCGTTAAATTAATCTTAATCTTGGTGTTTCATTTACACATACCATATTTCATAATATAATATTTTAGTAAGAAAAAAAAGAAAAATTAACATTTGTGGTAGTATCGTATATTATTAAGAGTTAAATTCGCTTTCAATTTATTTATAACGAAAAACTCTCGAATTTTTAGGTCGTAATATTAAGTAGGATAGGTACGTACGATTACATAAGGTTTGACTTTGATATAAGTGCGTGGAAAAAAAAAAATGTCTACCATACATTTTCGTCTAATATTTTTTTTTTTAATGTGAAGGTTCTCATTTTATAATTTTTTTTTGTTTGAATATAACAATTATTGATCAGCATAGCAAATACTGTATAAAGAAATTTTTTGGGTTTTATATTATGACTTAAGCCCGAAGGTTCACTATAGTTTAATCCTGAACCACTGTGCGACGTTGCGTGGAATTTACTAGTCGGCGGAAGTTGTCAGGTGCGTTTTTGGACATGCTGTTTTGATAGTTGACTATTGCGTGACTGTGGTTTGTACTTGGCATATGGTGAGTCTGTGTCTCTCACTGTCATACCTTGACTTGTATAAGGTTCATATCTCAATATTCTAAAGTGTGTATTTGTTGTGGCCCTCATCTGTGGAAAGTTTACTTTCCCCATCCTTCCTTATGTTCATTGCCTAAAAGCATTCTCATTGTTATTGTGAATCAACTACGAATTAGACATTAAACGCAATCACCGCTACAGCCAAGGTAACTCTGGTTTACTCTTCTGATATTCTGCGCTTGTATTTAGTGAAACGAAAATATGTTGTATCGCCGCTCTCTGTATCACAATCTGCATCGTCCAGAATGTAAGTATATGATCCCACGACTGCTGCTACAGTATATCTCTATCTATCTATATCTATAAAATGAAAACCGGATAAATTTGTACTACAAAAAATCAGAAATTACTTAACAGATTTCTATGGGGTTTTTCACTGTTTAAAAGCTTAGAATCCCAATTGATTGGCTCGGTATGTCTTATGTTTCAACGTTACATAACGCCGGAGCTTCAAATGAAATTCTGAACATATGGTGACAAATACCAAAGACGGAACCTCGAGATGTTGCATACTCCGCACTAAAGACTCAACTACAATGTCTCTAAACATAGCCTTTAATGGAAACAATATAAGCATTTTACAGTAATAACTATTTTGCAAACTCCACACTAAACAAAACTTGAAATATTTTTTCCTTTAATTGGGGATGTTCAGTTTTTAAATGCCATTGGTTACGAGAAACTAATAACGAAAAAACAACAGAGATTTTTTTTATTCACAATATCTTTTAGCACAACTACAATGTGTCTGCCTATCATATACGGTATAGACAAACTGAACGTTTTCGTATTACATTCTGTACTATACCGTGAGTTTCTGATATAATATAGCTTTTAAAAGTATTATAATCTATTTAAGTACATCATATGCTGTGATTCCCTCAGTTGCATTCAGACCTTATGAAGTATATTCCAAGCAAATCGTCTTTTTCAGAACATACAGGACACCCTCTGATCCATCCAATCTTTTTGAAAGGAGGTTTTATTCTGCTGGGTACCGGGCTCAGTGGGAATCAGGGGAAACGAGGCAGCTCACGAAGCTGCCAAGTTAGCCTACGACAAGGTCAGAATTGACTTTGCTCCGGTCCCAAAGTCAAACCTTGCCTCGGCGGCGAAAATATTTGTTTTTGACGTTTGGTAGAGGCAGTAGCTGGCGATAGAGCGTAATGAGCTCCGGCTGGTCAAACCTACCGTTCAGCCATGGAGCAGCTCCTTCCAATGGGCGAGATGGGATGAGGTTCTCCTTATTCGACTCTGTATATGGCACTGCCCTCTAACACACGGTTTTCTTTCCGCACGGAGGCCCCACCTTTGACAGATTTTAACTGATTGTGTACTGTTTTTAGACTTATGGGCAGACGTTGATCTGGCCAACGATCTGTTCCGTATTTTAAATAATGAGACTAGCAACACGGCCAGTGTTTTCAAATTTTTTGTACAGGCCGGTCTAGTGCCTATAATTTTCTGCAGATCGGCCTAATTTTAAGATGGATGGGTGGCCCCCAAGGGTTACCAGATGATGGTCTTCAAAAAAGAGGACATTTCTAGATTAATACTAAATTCTGCAAAAGTGTTGTGGGTTTCTCAACATTTACGGATGTTGCATTAAGATAAATTATAACTACACACTTAATAAATAAAAATATTTAAGATATGCATAATTCACTATACTTTTTGCAAATGAAACGTCTACAATAGTTAGTATATTACTTCATTTTATTAAATCATGCAACGTTACAACAATTTGTGGCACAGTTTAATATAAACTACAAAAAATCATCATTAGTACATTTCTCATCTTCATCATTATTCCCTGAAGTACTCAGATATTTCTTTGATGAACCAATTTCTGAGAGTATTTTTTTATTTTCCAACAAATAATTATAAAACTGTACACAAGATAAATCCTTATAATTATATTGCACACTTATAATTCCCAGACTCAACACTGAGTCTATTTCTATCTTTGGTCCACGGACTGTTTGCTAATGAAAAAATCCTTTCTACACTAGCATTGTGGCTGGGAATAGCAAAGAAAAACTCCGCAATTTTTAATAGTTCTGAGAAACAAGCACCATTCTTTGACTCTCGGAAATATTTACACCAGATATCATTTGACAACTGATCTGTATTAACGTTAGCCTGGTTTGTCAAAAATTTCTGAAAGTTGCAAAACTGATCAAAGCACTTTACATCATCTATTTTAATATTAAGTTTTTCATTTAGGTACAGAATTGTTTGTTCCACATCTCCCCAATTTGGAGAATTCTTCAGACCCATCCATTTAAATACCAAAAACTCTTGATACTGAACCAACCATTACTTAAGATACGTAATTGTTGCATCATAAACATGTGCTATTTCTCCTTCTAGCATATCACATTTAGAACCATAACCTTCATCCCGTTTTTTTCTCAAAATTTGAAATTCTGGATTTTTCTTTTCCGAAGAGCATTCAACACACCCTCAAGAATATGTATCATTTCTACCAGTGAATTTTTCTCTTTTTCTAGGGCCAAAATATTATGTTGAAATAATGACATAAGAGAATGAACAAACCATAATCGTGCTTCACTAAGCTCATTTTGGAAAAACATTTTAATCAGAATTGGAATTTCACCCTGAGAACTGAAATATGATTTCTGTGCTGGATACATATCAATTAGTCTCGTAACGCAAGGAAAAAGGGACAGCCACCTACTCTTAGAATGACACAATATTTCCCTATATTGTACATCTACAAAATCACAAAAGTCCTTAAGACTTTCAGTACGTACTGTGTACACAGAAAAATAAATAAATATTTTTAATACTATGGAATCAACATCTAATGTGAGTCCTGCATCAATACCGTTTTGAATGCAGTTATGTAAAACATGAGCAGGGAAACCTAATCCTACTAATCTATCATTTAAATTGTTTTTCAGATGGGCGAAAACATTATTTCCCGACCTCTTACCAAGTCCACTAATCCCACCAAAATTTGTATTTGTATTGTCCCCAGAAAAAGCAACACATTTATTACTAATACCTCTACTTCTAAGAGTATCACATATGTAAGATGCAATCGTTTCAGATTTTTCATTTGGACTACTTTTAAGTTCTGTCACTTTTGTTTGAATTCCCCCAGATTTAAAGTCATAGTATTGAATTAGAATTGGAAACAGTTTCACAGAACCATGGTTACTGCCGTCTGTTGCAACACCAAAACATGAAATACACTCCAAAGCGTCAATAGAAGCATTAACAGAATGAGGTGACAATACAGAATTAATAATGGCTTCTGTTTTAGTGCGAGCACATGACATTTGTTTCGCTATATTTGAGTCTGTAAATAACAGTTTCTGTAGTTTTCCAGTACAGTCCATTGATTTAAAACTTTGATGATGCTTGACTGTGTGAAAAGATAGGGTGCCTTCAGCTGCATGTACCAGATCATTAATTTTTGAATCCTTTTTTGCAAAAAAATCGTCAACTTTGGATGAAGATGCTGCAGTACGTATCCGCGTTTTGTGTTTTTCAGTGTTTTTGTGAGCTTCTAGGTCAAGCCCCCCTGCAAATTAATAATTGTGCGTGTTATACGTTATTCAGTGTAAGAAAATCTGAGCTATTACACGCAAATTTCCAGTGTCATACGGTCCCATGGTTATAAATCTTGCCTTTATTAGCAACTGAAACAAATTTTCCTGATGGGCAGATAAGACATTCTGCCTCTGAGCTAATTCTTCCCGGTCTGAAGTCAGGAAATCGTTTTTGTAATTCGTCACTGAAGACACATTTGCGTTTTGACATGATTTCACTTGAACAGTAAAACTGCTTCACTTCACAACAACCAAAACGCAACTAACAGTAAAGCAGTTGAAAACAATGATTCTAGAAGCCGAGCTGACTACCGTAGTACTTTGCATTGTTGCGTACATAATGTTCTTCACCGGCCGCCCCGGAGCTCGTATTTCACGATAATTGCCTCGACACCTATTGTTCAGAAATCGTAACTATATCTTGACACAGTGCCGAGACAGAAAAAGGAAAAGTGTAGATAAAATATCACATTGTTGGCATAAAGGTTAAATTCTTTAGGGTTTACCATTTTGACAGATGGGAGAGTTTTATTCCCACACTTTCAAGTTCAGGCAGTAGTAAAACGGAACTAAAAAAAAGAGGACATTCCTTGCTTTTTCTCAAAACCCGCCCGGACCATTTTTAAGGTCCAAAAAAGAGGACATGTCCGGGTAAAAGAGGACATCTGGTAACCCTATCATCACCATACTGATGACTGTTAACATCAATCTTGCGCTTTTTGCATATAAAACGTCTTACATCTTTCAAACTTTGAACAAATGCCAACATGTACGATCACTCACTAGCCTTGCGGCGTTGTCGGTTGTGTTAACGGCTGATTAACTACTTGTTTGTAAATGATGAGTTTGTAGGGGCGGGTAAATCCCCTTCCACCCCCATTGCAAGACACGTGAGACACACACAACAAAGATGCGTTCCAGAGACTAAATTAAAACTCGCGTGACTTGAATTTGACATTAATTGTATATACCTACGTATAATTATAAGGATGTCTTGTATTTAATTATATCTTATTACTTAATTAATTAACAAATGGTAAGTATTATATATAACGTGTAAAAAATATAATATGAAGATGTACCCAGGCCCGCCGTAAGCGGGCGTGCAACGCGTGCGCCGCACGCGGGCGGCACATCGAGGGGGGGCGGCAAAACGAGCGATCGACAGTCGCCACCCCGCGATAGTTGCCACTCCATTGTCGCCGCGACGAAATTTGCAGCGTATTATGTAAGGGGCGACCTTTTTTTTTAGCTCAACAGCTGCTTCGGGCGGCCGGCGACACTCGGAATGGCAACAATGGGGGCGGCAAATAATGTTTGAAGGGGCGGCAATCTCACAGTTTTCTGACCCGGTTCGGAAATTTCCTAAATCCACCACTGGCTACTTAGACAGGGGGCGGCATAATCGGTATTGCACGCGGGCGCTCAAACAGCTAGCGGCGGGCCTGGATGTACCCCCCCCCCCCTTAAAGCAATTCTGCCGGCGCCCATGTATGCCTGCTTAACTGCACACAGGTGACTGATTCACTGATTCGTGGAGAAATCGTTGACAATGCAAGCCTCATTTCTTCATCGACGGATTTGAGTCATTCCCTCTTGGATGTTTTAATCTCAAGCAACGTCGAGAAGCCCAATTCGCAAAAATATGTAGTTGGAAATGGAAATTACACATTAGCTGCCATGTCGGAAATAGCCGAATCCTTATTGTTAGCCAAAATGTGTAGTGTGTTCAGAACCCATTTCCTGGCATAAATCGGAAAAAAGTCACGTATTTAGGGAATTTCACTAGCAGATTCTAAACCCAGAACTATTGTCACCATCTCTTTACAAACAGGCTTTAACAGCGTTTCATCTATTGTATGTGGTTTCTTGGCCTTTGCAATAAGTTTGGCTGCCTTATAACTAGCTTTCTGTACTTTTGCCGAAACACGTACTGTAGCGGTCATGAACGTTCTTTGTTTGTTTTTTTTTTTTCCTCCCAACAACCGACGAAAATAATTGACATCTGACAGAGAAGAATGTTTTGTTGACAAATGTCGTTTCAATTTACTGGGAACCATAGCGGCGTTACTGAATTTTTCACTACAAACGATACACGCGGGACCAAAACAAACCATAGGATAAGTAATTATCACTATATTTCCGCTGCATCAACTTTTGTTTCTTTCTTTCTCGCTCAATGCTTTCATTAGTTGCTCTCGTAGACGGAACACTCCTATTAATAGTTGTTAAGTGCCTTCTTGCTATTTGATGTTCAGTAAATCCTAGGTATATATATTGCTGTGTAATGATATCCTTTAAATACCTTCGTTTGACACCAGTCTTCGTTCTGCTTGAGGTATGCCTTTCTACTAACCAATGGGATAAGATCCTACCAAGGTATCTAGATACCTGAAAAATGTCCTTTGCTGATGCTCCGTTTCGCCAGCTGATCGACAGTCTCATTATTTATTATTCCCCTATGGCCTTTAATCCCAAGGAAGTGAATTTGTGTGCTGTCTGAAGAGGCTTCTAGAACCATAATATCATAAAAATACTGGTGCATCTAAGCATCTTGTTATTCCATACTGGATTCTGTAGTTGCCGAAGAACACTCTTAGCATCAGTTAGCACTAACATATTGGGAAGATGCCTATCTAACTCGTATTTGATGGCTGCGCTAGTGTTTCTGTAGTTTAAATCGACGTTATTGCATGCAGAGGTTTGTCCGAACTCATTACTGTGCGGGAAGAAGTATTTATACCCAACTCATTCCGCGTTTTAGAGCCGTAGGAGTATACATGAGTATAGTTAGGCCAAGTGTTGTTCAGGAAATGTGAACTTGTTATATTCAAATTATTGCTCCTCGTGAAATATTCTGACAAATAATATACATACGATTTCAAAAATTTTAACTCAAATGCACACTGAAAGCCTGAAATTGTACTGCTTTTTAAGATTATTTCGTATTCCTTGTATCAATTTAATAGTAGGGATACTTTCTTGTCGAAAATGGTCCATCCACTGTGTCTTCTTTTCTCAAGGGACAGCTTCTTTAATAATGGATGGTCACTTATCATATATCTTTAAACGAGCAATTCTTGTATATATATATTTCGGATCTCGGAAATGGTTATGACGATTTGGATGAAATTTTATATTTAGATAACGTTTTGACTTTTAAGATTACCTAAATAGTTGTCTTCCCTACAAAAAAGCGAGTTTACAAAATGCGAACAATTTTTTCAGTCACTTACACACGCCTTCACTGCCTTATTGTAACAGGCAGGGTATGATGGATGTTTTGCTGTTTGACATTTCCTCCTACAGGTGGTAGATGTTGCATGCCATATCGTATGGTATGTCTTCATATAGGTGTTATTTTTTTTTATTATTGAAAAATCATCAGTGATCGGTTATGTAGTCCAACATCCATCGGATAATTGCCAAGCACGTTAACCAGTGGATTTTTAGATACATGACATTGTAGAACTTTTTCGCAAGCTCGCGGAACCGACCTTTCAACATTGGTAGATTTGCAGCTTCATGCAGGGCAGAGGTAGGAAACCTTGTGTCGAGATGTAAGGCTCTCTTCAGAGCTCTGTTTTGAATTGTTTGCAGTCGGCGATGATATGTCGCAGCCGCGTATCCCCACACTAGACAGGCGTACTCGAGTATCGGCCTCACGAATGAGCAGTAAAGACGCACACCCATAGATGCTGCGAGATTGCTGTCCCTGTTCAAAATTGGATACAAGGCTTGTAGTCTGGCAGTAGCTCTTTTCCGAACATCATCTATGTGCGCACGCCCCGTCAGTCTACTGTCGAGTGTCACACCAAGATAGCGGACTGTTCTGGCCCATGGTATGTTTTTTTCCGTTTTACTGAAGCTGAAGGTCAGGCTGAATTCGCTGACGAGGTCCCAATCTTCTGGTGAGCATAATTGCTTGAGGTTTGCCCAAGTTACTGTCTTCTGCAGGACTTACTGCAAGCGGAGGGTGGTTACTGCCCTGCTGTTGCTGCTGGTAAAGAACGCCGTATCATCAGCGTAGGTGGCAGTATGGACTGTTGGCTGAGTTGGCACGTCAGCGGTGTAGAGTGACTATAAGGTCGGTCCTAACACCGAGCCTTGAGGAACACCTGCCATGATTAGCCGTCGTGATGAAAGTTCTGCGCCAACTCGTATGCAGAAAGTCCGTACCTCGAGATACGACCACGGCAACTTGATTAAATGACGTGAGAACCCGTGGTCATATAATTTCATCATGAGTCCCGAGTGCCAGACGGAATCAAAGGCTCGTGATATGTTAAAAGCACCAGCCACAATATTCCTCGTAGTTGAATGCATGCGTTGCAGCCTCTGTAACTCCCATCAGCTGTTGGATGGTCGAGTGGCCACGACGGAACCCTAGTTGGTGGTGGGGAAGAATGCCGGATAGTTCGATGTGACGGTTTAGGCGCCTGAGCAGGAGACGCTCAAACACCTTGCTGACTGTTGGCAGCAAGCTGACAGGGCGATAATTTTGCGGCAAGCTTGGCTCCTTCCCGCTCTTATGAACTGGAACTACCTTCGCGTGTTTCCACCGACGTGGGTATGTCTTCGTCTGAATTATGGTGTTGAAAAGTTTAGCAAGATAGTCTGCAGCTATTGGCGGAAGGTTTTTGAGGCACATATTTCCAATCTCGTCAGGACCCGTGGCTTTATGCGGATGCAATCTGGCTACACAGCTGAGGATCTCCTGAGGAGTGACAAGTTCGATATCGTGCACTTCATCATCACCAGCCTCCAGGAGAGCATTTAGACGACAGTTCACGATGACCATCTATGCGACGTCTCCTTGATATGGTTGAAAATTTCTTTCAAACACATCGGCCAGCGCATTTGCTTTGTCTACAGAACGGTAAATGACGGCGCGCTCACCTTGAAAGGATAGAAGTCTACTCCGTTTCTTGGTGATAGGGCGGGTTTGCGACCAGAGTGTTCCATCTTCCGAACGTAACATCGAGAGGCGCGATTCCCACTCCCGATTTCGATGCTCCGGCAGAGTCACCTTCACCTCACGCTGAAGGCAATTTAACAACGTTATGGTTACCGGGTTTCTAGTGAGCCTCCACTCCTTGGCAACCCGGTTTTTGTGGCGGAACGCAGCAAGCAGGTGCGGTGGGAGATGTGGAGAAGAAGCAAGGTGAGTCTGAGTCTTCATTGGTGTCGTAGCTGTAGTAACATTTTTGACTGAGCTCTCGAAGAATTCTAAGGTGTCATCAGTGTTTCCGTCAACTGGGAAGTCTTCCAGCGCCTGCATTAACAACTCCCTGTACTTTCTCCAGTCAGTCTTCCGAAAGTCGAAGGTAGGCCCGCCAGGAACCCACGCCAACTTCCACTATAACAATTCAGGTACCACAAAGCCTACAAATAGTTTCTCTTTGATTTCAAAGAATATTTAAAAGAACAGTTCTTGTATACCGGCTGACCCGTGGAAATATTAGCACTGCAAATTTAATTGTAAAATATTTTAAAAGGAAGATAATTAAAAATTTATCATTTGTTTTTTTTAGAGGTGATACTTTACAGAAACTTCTTTGAAAATAATATTACCGGTACCAGTTATAAAGTAGTCATCATTCACTTTTTGACCGTAAAAAGTGGTTGTTAGTTTGTCATTAAATACTACCACGCGAGGTATGAACATAGTTTTATCGGAGTGAATGAATTTAGCACTGACGATGTTCTATCATTACCCTGACGTCACAATCTGATGATGAATTCTTACAGAACTTGACGAAACATATCGAAAATAAAGAATAAATGTTCTTGATATCTCGATTGGTTTTCGAGACATAGCATGTCAAAAATCAGTTGTAAGTATAGTTCCTTGTGGTTTTGGCGACGTTTCTTCTGGTCCAGGCCGTATTTCAATCTAACAACAACAATTAGGAACAAAATAAAACATTGAAAGAAAATTTCCACCGTAGAGACATAGTGGTTCTGGTGGATTTTTTTCTGGCCATGGGGGGTTCTAATCCTAACCTCTTCACTTGAGATATCAGAAAAATAAATTCTTTATTTTCGATTTGTCTCGACGAGTTTCATACGAATTAATCATCAAACTTGGCTATGGCGAAATTTATCTTCTGGTCCAAGTCGCATTTGAAACAACCACGTCATTTTTGAGATACCATATCTCGAGAACTAAGCGAGATGTATAAAAAAAATATTTGTTTCTTTCAATTTTTCTCGTCGAGTTACATAAGAATATTATTATAGAATCCCCTGAATTACCACAAATCTCGCACCATTAATTAATCCCTGACTAGCATTAAGAGTTCTATTTAACATAATAATTGCATTTTTCTTTGAAAGCAATTTATGAGGAGGTCTCGCAATGGATCTAGCGATTTGGATGAAATTTCATATGTAGATAACATTTTATTTTTCAAGTTTTTTAACCAGATTTTTTTTTTGAATTTGGTTTATCTAAAACGGCTCTAACTTCATTATGTAGAAGGTTCAGGTACCAGTAAGTGCACTGATGTTCGTTAAGCTTCTCTTTGGTTTAACTGTGCACCTCAAAGCGCCTAGGAAGCCTTCACTTTAATCAAAACTTTACTCGAAATCTTGAATATTCAACAGAAATTGAAAGATGCCGAGCGAAGATCGGTTCACCCAGGTACTGGAAATAATGCGAATGAGATATTTATTTGTGAGTTCTTCCCGAGATATGAAGAGGAGCAATTCTGTTGCTTCTAGTAAAAGGGCATTGGCGGGATTAGACATTATGGTTTTCAAGGCACAATCTTATCTATATTGAGCTCTAACTAGTTTTTTCCAGAACATATTTTTGTGTCTTTCAAATAAAATACTTCAATAGGATAATACTGGACGGATTAAGAACCGTTGTAGGATCTGCTCTCCACCATGTTCATGTGATAAACTGGAGTTCATTTAACGATTTCCTCACCTTCTTTAAGATATGAATTATGGGATGGCTCCACGTTAATTTGCTGTCCATGGAGAGCTCCAGTAAGTTAGCAGAAGGTTCAGTGGGGAAAGTACGTATATGTTAACAGGATAATTTCTCGTTCCTCAATATACAGTGCTTCTTTGTAAACACCATGACCAGAGACAACACCACGACTGTTGAGTTGAGACTATGGAGGAAGGAAATATATGGAGACGACGCAAGATACCTTCACCACGCATTGAAGTGAAGCAGGGCGGAGGAGGAGTGGTGGGGAATGGCCGGAGTGGGGGGGGGGAAGCATGGCCGCTTTCATACAGACACGGGGAATATGTACAAAAACCTCAAGGGGACTCTAGGATAAACGTGACGCCACCATCTGGTGATGGATTATCATGTAACTCGATGAGACAAATAAAAAATGAAGATAAAATTTTTTGATATCCTGCTTAGTTTTCGAGATATTCTGGTTTTGATATGGTTTTGGTTGAAATTCAGAAGAAAAAATTGGTCAAAGTCAGATTTGATGATGGATTCTTATTTAAAAAGACGAGACAAATGAAAAATAAAGAATAAACATTGTTCGATATCTCACCCTAGTTCTCGAGATATACTGTATCAAAAGTGAGGTATCTGAGTTGAAATAGAGAAGAAAATTTCGCAAAGTCAAATTTAATGATCGATTCTTATGTAACACGACGAGACAAATCGAAAATAAAGAATAAAATTTTTCGATATCTTGCTTAGTTTTTGGGATGTACTGGGATTGGATTGATATGCGGCCCTTAAACCCAGAAATTAATTCTGCCAAAGCTATAATGAATTACATGCAGAATGGATATTTTCAGTTTTTTTTACTACTACTTGTGGTTAGGTTGAAATGTGGCCTAGACCAGAATAAAATAGTTATCTTGTTAACATACGTCGTAAGCTTAATTGGAAATGGCTGGAAGTAGTTTCTGTCGCGATATACGTTTTGTCACTAACTTGGTTCTCATGAAATTACTAACAGTAACAGATAAATTCTTTGTCCCTCATGGAACAACAAAACCATTTCTGGTACAGACTGCATTAGACCTAACCACAATCTCCATTAAATTGCCGCTACAGAATCAAACTATGTAAACATAACCACACACGCGTATTTGAATCACAAAGTGTATTTGCAGTAACAACATCGTTTGCTTCATCAAGATTCCTAGATTGCATAGCATAATTTAAACACATTTAATTTTCATCATACACTGTCAGCATTAACTGCAACGTGACGAAAGAAAGTCGCAATGCTAAATTTACTGAATCGCGATGTAAAACACACCCCCTTTAAATCTCATTTTCAACACTCGTTAAAAGTAATTCTAGTCTATTATGTGCAAAATAGCAAGGTATGCTAATTTTCTACACTACACCAACAAAAATTTGAGAACATCCCATTGAGAGCTATGACTAAATATTTATAGACAGCCAAAGTTTGCAACTTCTACCGCCCACTTCAACAACGATAATTAGAATTCAACTTACTTATGAAATGATATTCCAGGTTCTTTCCTGTCTGGCCTATTTGTGCAACCGTACGCAACACAAGATGGCATTATAAAACACTTATACCATTACAAAATGAAATAATCACTGCATCTAACACAATGTGAACATCGCATTGTTTGGAAGCGCAATATCGCCGTTGCCGCCACTGCGCATGCGCGAGATTTAGAGCTGCTTCACCGATTTAACGTCACTTCTCCTCCATATATTTCCTTCCTCCATGGTATACCATATTCAAATCATGGAGGAAGGAATAATATGGAGACGACGCAAGAGACCTTTACCACGCATGGGAGTGAAGCAGGCCGGCGGAGGAGTGGGGGGGCATGGCCGGAGTGGTGGGGGCTTGACCGCTTCCCAACAAACACGGGGAATATGTACAAACACCTCAAGGGGACTCTAGGATAAACGTGACGCCGCAATCTGGTGATGGATTATTATGTAACTCGATGAGACAAATAAAAAATGAAGAATAAAATTTTTTGATATCCTGCTTAGTTTTCGAGATATTCTGTCTCAAATGTGAAATGGTTTTGGTTGAAATTCAGAAGAAAAAATTATTCAAAGTCAAATTTTATGATGAATTTTTATTTAAAAAGACGAGACAAAAAAAAATAAAGAGTAAAATTTTTCGATATTTCACCTAGTTCTCGAGATATACTGTCTCAAAAGTGAGGTGTCTTGAGTTGAAATGCAGAAGAAAAATTTCGCAAAAGTCAAATTTAATGATGGATTCTTATGTAACACGACGAAAAAACTCGATAATAAGGAATAAATGTTTTCGATATCTTGCTTAGTTTGGGGGATATACAACATCCAAATTGAGGGGTTTAGGTTTGGATGCAGGCTGGACCAAAAATTAATTCTGTCAAAGCCACAATGATTACATGGTTGACATGCAGAATGGATATTTCAGTTTTATTACTACCACTTGTGGTTAGTCTGAAATGTGTCCTAGACCAGAAAAAAAGTAAGAGGACCCACTCTAGGGATGAGCAACCCAGACATTTTGTAGGCTGGTACCAGAAATAAAATGTTTATTCAGTCACCTTAATGAAATTCTCTTGATCAAGATGTGTTGTCTAATTTCACAGCCCTACTTATTAGGACAATTGTAAAAAATTATCTCTCAGTTAGATTTAGATACGGGGGAGGGGGGGGGGAGAATGTTGTACAAAAAAAGGAGACTAAATTAGAAACACATTCCCCAAATTGATTTTGTTCAAAGGCCAATAACTTCTTTATTTATGAAGCCCATTTTTATTTCTGCATGAACCTGTTTCGACATAAATAGATGAGAAAGATTTCAAAATCAGTAAAAATAGGTATAGACGTATTTACAAACAGAAACAAGTCTTATACGAAGCTTTAAAAATAACCTAAGTCAATGGCCTGAAATAGCTATTTAAAAAATTAATAAAACTCACAGCTTCTCACATAACAGTTAATTTCATCATCCATTGTCAGTATAATCAGCAACGTGACGAAAGAAATCGTAATAGTAAATTCACTGAATCGCGAAGTAAAACACGCCCCTTTAAATCTCATTTTAAACACTCGTTAAAAAATAATGCTAGTCTATTATGTGCAAAATAGCAAGTTTGCTGATTTTCTACACTACACCATGAAAAATTTGAGAACAAAGTCATCCCATTGAGAGCTATGACTAAATATTTATAGACGTGCTGCAAAGTTTGCGGTGTCTACCGCTCACTTCAACAACGATAATTACAATTCAACTTACTTATGAAATGATATTCCAGGTTCTTTCCTGTCTGGCCTATTTGTGCAACCGTACGCAACACAAGCTGGCATTTTTAAACACTTATACACAATACTAAATGAAATAATCACTGCATCTACCACAATGTGAACACCTTAATTGTTGGGAAGCGCCATATGGTCGCTGCCGGTGCTGCCACCATGCGGGAGAGTTTAGTGCTTGCTTCACCGATTTAACGTCACTTCTCCTCCATATAATTCCTTCCTCCATGATTCAAATATCCAAATAGATAGCGCTATTGTAGCATCGTTTAGCCAGAGGAAGGTTAAATGTAGAGAAGAGGACATATAAATGCAGATATCGTCAGCGTAATTTAATACTTTAATATGGGTACCAAAGATTTTTTCAAGATTACCGGGATATGTGGCATAAAGTAGCGAACTGAGAATTGATTCTAGAGGCAAACTCTTCAATAGTATTCTAGATTCAAAAAGAGTATTATCTTGCTTTCGTATATATATATATATATATATATATATATTTTATTGGTACGTTGGCTACGAAAAAATATGAGCTGTAATATCTTTGAAAAATATAACAAATATCATACGTTATCTCTGATAAAGAGAGAAACATTAAATAAAAAAAAAAAAATGAAAAATAGTCGTAAGCATGTAAAGTTTTAGTTCCGTTTAGTACATACTTCCTTAACAGGTCCAAAGAAATTTGAAGTGACAAATACTAACCATTTTTACTGTAAGTATCAGCTATGATACTTCGTCATTAAATGAAAAATTAAATAGCGTGTGGACTGTGGACGTTCTTCAATTGTTTTGCCGCTCACAATGTGATGTGTATGTCTGCTGATTACAAACAGTATTTTTGTGGTAGGATGTCAGCTGATGCACATTATTCTTGGAGTATTGTTTTTGGCTAATAAATAGATTAAGTTGGTTATTTTTATTTGACAAGATTTTTTACACTCCAAAGTGAGGAACATCCACTAACACAAACCATTTGAGGTTATGCTATGCTTCTTCAGGTTCATGTCAACTACTTTTCTTCTGTGTGGTGAACAGTGTATATTTTAGTATCTAGTAGCATATTATTTTGTTATTCGTAACACAGCAATTCGTAAATTTGCTGATAATGTTTAACCTCATTTTCAGTTGCTAAATCTCAAGCGTTTTGTAATACATCTAGTTGAGAACAAAATGGAAAATCTAACAGATAATAATGACATTATGTACTGGTTGCGACAGTGGGAGGAAGAACATCAGAATCCAAACTATGACCCAGTCCCCACACTTACAAAGTAAGTAATAGTGTTTAGTACTGATATACTTCTTGCTCATTATACTTGTTAATGCTGATTAGAAATTACTGACATCTGAGTTGAATAAATTATTGCGTCTTGATGTAGAAGTTAATTTTAAAGAACAGTGATGTGAATTTAGTGTAGCTAGGTAGTTAGTAATCCTTTGTGATGCATCAGTTTTGAAGAGTTCTGTGATAAATTGGGTCTACTGGAGATCGCGATTCCGCTACAACAACATTCAGTAAAATCGTTGGAAAACTGCTGTAGTAAATCGCAAGACGTATTGTTTTCAAGCACTAATTACGATATAATACAGCCTGGACCATTA
Organism: Vandiemenella viatica; assembly: GCA_031002005.1. Classification (NCBI taxonomy): domain Eukaryota; kingdom Metazoa; phylum Arthropoda; class Insecta; order Orthoptera; family Morabidae; genus Vandiemenella; species Vandiemenella viatica. The sequence continues at coordinate 302,756,408 of JARYHS010013630.1, read as the reverse complement.
TTTTGAAGCAGAAATTAGGTTGTAATACAGCCTGGACCAGCATGAAACCGTTAAATGTACTTGGGAAAGAATTTCTAGTGGAGTCTTGCGTTTGACCACTGCAGTATTTTGATGTAAACTTCTGGCGGAATCGCGATCTCCAGCAATCCCGATAAATTCTTATCTTCATCTGCTATTGTTGGTAACAAATATGCTGTCGCAGTAGTTCTTGGTGAACTGGAATACTTTCTTTTTCTACTATTTCAATGTTTTTTTTTTGTTTTTTTTTAATTCTCTTTGCTAAAATGTACCAAAGGCCAGTTTGGTAATACCGCAATCACTGGGACTCATCAAGGAATTGTAGTTTTCGTCTGAAAACTGTTGCACACATTCGTTGGGTGATTATATTTAATATAAGTTGCTTTTGGAGCTGTAAAATATATCTATCCTCACAAACTTCACTCGAAAAGTGCCATAACGTATGGTGAGAAAGCATACAGCCATGTATAGGCCTAATGATAATGCTATCGTTCCTTCGATTACATTATTTATTAATTTGTTTCTATTACACCCATGAAGATAGTGTTAAATGCAAAAACTTCACAAACAATAAAAAGAAAGTGCTGTAACGGTACATACTAAGTGATGAGAGGACGCCATTTGTTATCATATGCGACTTCCAGCGATAATAATATTATGCGCTACAAAATGCATCAATGGCAAGCAACGATGAAAGCCAAATCAACTTTATTATAAAAACAAAATTTATAGTCTATTAAGCTACAAAAGGAAGCATCTATGTCGATTTTGGTCCAGGCTGCATTCCAACCTATCCACAGGTGCCGCTAATGATTCTGCTTGAAAATCTTGTTAAATGTTTAATAAATCCAAATTTCTAGCGAATTATGCTTTAACAACAACAACCAAACACCATTTTGGTACAGGCTGCATTTGAATCATAAAAACTAAATTCCTTCAACCTAATGCTGAAACAAACATAATGCCGCACTTTCAACCTAAACATAAGCTACTTTGATAAATGCTGTAGAATATTAACATCTTGAAAATAACACGCAGATGTGTTTCTTGATGATACCTGTTATCGTTGGACATCGCGTATGTGTACATAAATGAGGCAACCATGGTTCAAAGATTTTTTTTTTTTTTTTTTCTCTGTGTGTAATCTTTTCCACATTTATACTTTTATAACAACATATTTCCAGATATATTAAATAATATCACCCATCGAACGTCTGTAACAGTTTTCAGACGAAAATTACAAATCTGTGATGAGTCCCAGTAATCCTGCTATTAGCAATTTGATTTTATAGTTTTGTTGTTATCTGTCATTATTCTTGAATCTAAAATTAAAACTAGTGTAGCTTTGTAGACTTATCATTGGAGGCTATTGTGAAGACTGTGTTATAGGCCCTACATCATGTTACTGTTAATGTATTCTTGAGTGTGAGATAGGTTACGATTTTCAAGTATGTTGATTGTGGTTAGATTGTAATGTGTTCTGGGTGAGAATGGCAACTGAAGTTCCATATTTCAATAAAGAGATAAGGATTTTAGTATTTAGTTGTTATTGTGGTTGTCCGGCTGGGATCATGTCAGTTTTTTTAAACCTGATGTTTCAGCCATCAGAGGACTGCTTACTAGCTGTTACTAGTGACTTTGCTTGTGTGGACTTAGAATTTTATTGCTAGAATTGGATAAAATCAACATCTGTACCATATAATAAGTGGTGTCTGCACATGAAATTTATGAAGAGATCGTACACATATCGACTGCAAGAGAAACAAAATCTGAGCGACTGATATAACATTACTTAGATTTACACTTGTTATCAGTCTGTCTATTGCCATTCAGATAATTTTAATAATTTCATGACAAGATATGTTATTTATCTCAAAAATGTATCCTCGTCTTTGGTTGTGGTGCATACTGTTTACTGTCAAAGTTCATCAAAATCGGTTTAGCCATTTAATTGTGAAAACATGACAGAGACAGTTAATTTCACATTTATAATATTAGGTGTAGATTGTTAATTTACATTGGTTTTACAAGTGTCATGTTTCTGCCTATATCTTGTGGAGGAGTGGTGTTTCACATTTATCAGGCTCTATGAAGCCTGGACTGAAATCGGAAATTATTTTCTTGGTTTATTTAGCTATTTAATTTACATTGCTTCCTGACTGCTTTATTTCCAACATCATTATTGCAGCCCCATGTTAGTAGTTTCATCTGTATTCGGTGGCATGAGCAAGTGCCCCGGTGCAAAAAAAAATTATTTTGGGCGCTCGGGCCAGATGGGCAACCTTTATTTTGCTTTGTGTTCCTGGTAGGGGCTCCCTGAGCTGAGGCTGGGGGCCCCTTGAGAAGTGGGGAGGCTTCCTGTGTCTCAGGGGCCCCCTTAAACTGTGGTAGAGCGGGAAAAAAAGGTCGCCAGTTTGCCGTGAAGGCCCGTGGTGCCCCGATGCACTACACCACCTAGGCCCATAGTAACTACACCCCTGTCTGTACTACAATCCATAACATTGTGTCTAATTTGTAACATTTGCCGAACCAGAGAACAGTTACAGATTAATACTGATATGCTGTTTGTATTAGGTTAATTAAAAAATGGGTTATAGACCCCATCACATGAAAACAGGTATCATTTAATTGAATACAGAATACACAGACAAGAAGTCTTCACCAGAATTCAAACTACCGTGTTGTGGTGCATGCAACTGTATACAAGAGCAATCATTTTAATGCAGCTTTTATCAGATTCCTTGTCAGCAGTTCGTGTGAAATTGGTGGTGCTGGTGTACTACTTCATACTGTATACTAGGCTTCTATGTGGCTACAATCTAAAATAGCACTCTTCACTTTGTTCCTTCCTCTGCAACCCTCTTTACTCACTTGAAAGGAACCCCTGCTTTTATCATGTTTTGACTTGGAGTTTGCACATCCAACACCTGACCACGTGTCTCATTACGGTAGCAGGAAAATGCTTTAAAACAATGAAATATAGGATGGGGAAAATCAACACAATGTTTACCTTAAATGACAGTGTCTGGATCAACGAACATGTGTAGCACGTGTTCGTCTTTTCTGTGTTCGTCGATTTAGCCACTGCCATTTATGGGAAGCCTCTACATGCCCAGGGTGATTACAAATAATTGCCAAGTTTGTTTTTAATTTATCACGCATGATGTGTTAAACACAAGACTGTCATTGTTTCATAGATGTGCAGAGGAACTTAAAAGTTTTGCTCTGTATCGTCCAGCTTTGTTGTATGCAGTCTCATCATCAAACTTGGTCGGTTACTATTGTCCATCACTTTTGTTCAGTATTTGGAAAGGACTGATCCTCCAACAATTTGTTTTGCAGATGGTATGCACAGTTTGTAGAAAACCAGATGTTCCATGTTGGAAGCAAATGTGGACCAGTTTAGGGAAGCTATTGAATTGAATTGTAAAAAAGTGCAAGCTCTGGTGACAATATAGCTAGATATCTAAATACCCCTTTCATGTTTTTATTATTGTTATTATCATCCACTGAGCGTTCTGGTAGTTCAGTGGCTAAGTGCTTGCTTTCAAAACTTTCGCTGGCTCCTGCCCCGGGCACGAATCCCGGCAGGCGCAGGAATTTTGAGAGTTGTGTTTAATCATATGAGCTATGCCAGGACGCTCATGGATTCCACGTTAAACTGTAGGTCCCAGAGGAAAGGAACTGGCCGTCCTAACTCTGACACAATGGCTTAGTATGCCTCCTTCGGGAGGATCCAACCAACCTTCGGGTTGAGGACTAAGTTAAGTTTTATCATCCACTATACATTTAGTGTTCTGTTACGCCTCCCATCCACTTTTTCTCCTTCTTTTTGGTAAATTATTCATCGCTTTCATTGGTAATATATTCCAATCCCTGACACTCTTATGTACAGAGAAAAATTTTTCCACTCCCTTATACATGAAATCGAGTGCCAGCTTCTGAAAATAGTCATATTTTCCTTTCCGTGTACTTCTCCTAGTTCAACCAATACCTCTTCAAGCTCCATCGCCAACATACACCTTGTACACACCCACTACTTGTTTCACCCTGCCCGTTTCCCAACGACTCCCAATCCAACTCCTTAATCGTATCAATTACTCACTGCAATAATTTCCACAATCATATCTATCTGCTTTCTTTTCCAGACCCTCTATCTTTTTTACTTGGTAATCAAAATGTGGGTCCCAAACTACACCACCATATTCAAGCAATGGTCTGACCAAAGTTTTTTAACCTAATTCCCCCACTTGACTGGTACATCCTCTTATCGCCCTCACCAGTAAATTAATGGTCTGTAACCTTTTCTTACCAACTGCTTAATGTTTCCGCCCAGTTGAGTTTATCATCAAGTGTTATGCCGAGATATTTATATCTCAAGCCTTCAACACACAATTCTGTCCCCACACTATAATAATAAACAATCTTTAGGTTTTTATCTGTGTACCTAATATGCTGGCTATTCTTGCAATTTATCTTCATTCTATGTGGCCTACCAGATAACCCTGCAGCTGTTCAGTCTTATACCATTATGTTATCTGCAAACAACCTAACTTCTGATTGTAAACCCAGTCATTCAATAAAATAATGAATAGTAATTGTCCTGATGTACTATCCTGTGGTACCCCACATATTCATTTCGTCGTCTTTTGATACTACATTTCCCACTCAAATGCTTTTCATTTTACCTTTTAAGAATTTTCAAATCCAGCAAGTAACTTTTTCAACCTTTTCAATAGTTTCCACATTATTTAGTACCATTTTATGGTTCACTCTGTCTAATGTCTTGGAAAGATCTAGTGCTACACTACCAACTTGGTCCCCCTCGTCCAATTCATCCAAAATATCTTGCAACTAGGCAACCATCTAAAATTTACACAAATATCCTTGCCTAAAGCTGTGTTGTTAATTTGTTGGATAATAATGGAAAAAAAATTACACTCCAAATACCATGACCACAAAAGTTTATTCAAATTTATTTCATTTGATATGGGACAAAACCATATTACACTTTCGTCTGTAAGCAACGGACTTTGAATCCACGATAAGACTGCAGATAGAAACTCGAAACAGTACAGTACATTATCATTTTGTTCATATGATGCAACTAAGGAAAATGGAAGCGGCTTCTAGGCGATATAAATAAGAAAAGAAAGGGAAATTAACCCACCACATACCAAAGTGGACGGATGTGATGAGAGAACACTAATGCTGACAAACAACTACACAATATTTCGGCGTCTACCTTGCTCACAAATAGAAAAATGGGCCATTAGGCTCGGAACGTGTGTGCACAACGAACGTTACCTTCGTTGTGCACACACGTTCCAAGCCTAATGGCCCGTTTTTCTATTTGTGAGCAAGGCAGACGCCGAAATATTGTGTAGTTGTTTGTCAGCATTAGTGTTCTCTCATCACATCCGTCCACTTTGGTATGTGGTGGGTTAATTTCCCTTTCTTTTCTTATTCATTTTGTTCATATAACACACATACATACGTCCGTAATTAATTAGCAATGACCAAGTGTGATGGGTTAACGGTTAACGTTCTGGCCTCACGTTCAAGAGAACGCGGGTTTGAATTCCCTTCCGGGCATCCAGATTTGGGTTTTCCATGGTTACCCCAAATCACTTCAGGTGAATGCTGGGATGCTTCCTTCAAAAGGCCATGGCTGAATTCCTTCCTGTTCCTTGCCCACATTCCTTTGCCGCCTCTAATGACCTCGACATTAATAGGGTGTAAAACCATAAGCAACAATAATAATGATAAGAAATGGGGCTTTCTCAACTCTGATTTTTCTTCAACTTCTGAGTTTTCACTGATATAAAACTAATTCCAGTGACTGCTTTGTGACTTCCCGACTATTTGACTGTTTGTAACTTGTATTACAACATTTCTTATCCAAACAAAATTCTAGAAAATACTTAGTAGCCAACATGGGCACCCTTCTCCTCTCTCACTTCAGCCAATCACCAGCATTCTTCTCATGATGTGTTCTCCCTTAGTCTAACCGATTTTTCATGTGTAATATTGCAAATGTTCTTAGCATATATATTATTTCTATAAGGTATTTTTTTGTCACAAGCCTGTATCTTCCTTCATACTTGACCAAAATCAATGAAAGAGGTGTAATTTTAAAGCATATGGTCCACTTTAGTCACATCATATTTTAAGAAATGAAGTTTTCGGAATTTGGCCCTTAAAGGGAAAAATGTCAATATTTATAAAATGTGATTTTCTGTGTTACGAGCCATTTATCTCCCTGGATACCTATTTGAAATCATTTAATGAAGTATCATTTTAAAGATTAAGATCTCCGCTTTAGTGACGTCATATATTACAGACAGAAATTTTTCGGAATTCGACCCTTAAATGGCAAAAGTATCAATATTTTTGCAATGCGTTTTTGTGCTATGAGCAATTTATCTCCCTTAATATTTAACCGATGTAGATATGAGGTATCATATTAAAAAAAAGGGTACGCCGTGGTAACATTATATTTTAAGAAAGAAATTTAGCGTAATTCGACCCTTAAAGGGCAAAAAGGTCATTTTTTCTAAAATGCTTTTTTTGTAGCTCGAGCTATTTATCTCCCAGGATATCTAACCGAATTCGAGAACTTAATTTGGATTATGAAAATTAATTCTCAGCTGTGGTGACACCATATATTAAGGAAGATTTTATTTTGGAATTCAACCCTTAAAGGGAAAAAGTGTCATTGGTTCTACAACACATTTTTCTGTCACAAGCCATTTATCTCCCTTCATACATAACCGATATAGATAAATGAGATATCATATTAAAGAGTAAGGTCTCAGCCGTGGTGACATTGTATTTTAAGACGGGTATTTTTCGTAATTCAAACCTTAAAGGACAAAAATGTCAATTTTTCTAAAATGCGTTTCTTGTATTTTGAGCCATTTGTCTCCCTTGAAAATTAAACAAGATTGATAAAGGAGGTATCATTTAAAAAAGTGAGGTCTTCGTAATGTCTTCGGTTCCGTTACCACATTTTAAGAAAGAAATTCTTAAAAATTCTAACCTCAGAGGACTAAAGTATTAATATTTTTACAACACATTTTTCTGTCACCAGCTATTTACTTCCCTTGATACCTAACCGAAATCAATAAATGAGGTATAGATTTAAATATTAAATTATCCGCTATGGTCACATCATATTTTAAGAAAAAACTGGTTCGAATCCCCGAACGGGCATCCAGATTTGGGTTATGCATGGTTTCCCAAATCATTCCTGGCAAATGCCGGGATGCTTCCTTCAAAAGGCCATGGCCGAATTCCTTCCCATTCCTTGCCCCCCCATCCTTTCCCGTCTCTAAAGACCTCGCTAATAATGCATCCAGACATTGAACAGCTATATACCAATCGCCATAGAGCGACTGAACCGTTCAGCTACCATACAAGGGCTATTTTAGAGGAATATGGCTTTGAACTGCCCGCTTTTTATCACCAGGGTTGGAATAAATCTCCTCCATAGCTTTTAAAGAGGCCCAGAAAATTTTTAGATCTATCTCGGTATAACAAACTGTTTACCACTGACAGCATTTTTATTAATATATTTAGAGACATTTTAAATCTGTATCACACATTTACCCCGGCGTATACGGATGGGTCTAAGCAGGATAACGGAGTTGGCTGCTACGAAGTGTTCCCTCGAACGACTTAAACATACAAACTGGTTGGCTGGTACAGCATTTACACCGCCGAGTGTCACACTGTGTTAAAGTCGCTCCAGCAAATGAAAGCAATGCGCGATAAGAGATTCATCATATGCTGCAATTCCCTCAGCTGTGTTTAGGCCTTTGGAAATATGTACCCAGTAGACCGTCTAGTCCAGGACATAGCTGCCAAGTTAGCCTGCGACAAGGTCCAAACTGACTTTGCTCCGGTTCCAAAGCCAGACCTTGCCTCGGCGATGAAGTGAATAGTTTTTGAGGTGTGGCAGGGGCAGTGGCTGGAAGTCAAGCATAATAAGCTCCGGTTGGTCAAACAGACCGTTCAGTTGTGGAGCAGCTCCTTCCAGAGGGTGAGGAGGAATGTGGTTCACCTTACTTGCCTCCATATAGGGCACTATCCTTTGACTCATGGTTTCCTTCTCCACCGAGAGGATCCTCCGGAATGCGATGCTTGTGTCGTGCCTTTGACGGTTCGCCACATTTTAACTGACTGTGTGATATTTTTAAATTTAAGGCCTAGCCAATAATCTGTCCCTTATTTTAAATGATGAAAGTGACAACGTGGCCAAGGTTTTCAAGTTTAGTAGCTTTGCTGGTCTTGTCCCAAAAATTTTGGGCAGATCGGCCTAGGTTGTAGATTGGATTGATGGCCTTTTACAACCATCAATCCAAGAACTGTTCTTATTTTTTTATGAATTTATGTGTACGTTTATACGTTTGACATTTTAATCAGGTTGGCCCTTTTACAGCCAACCAGTTAATGTTTGTATTTTTATCTTTCATGGCCAATCTACAACCATAGTTTCTTTTAAATTTTATTTTGCCATCAGTGTGGCTGTCCTCTTTACGGTGGCCATGCAGACGGTATTTCAGTCAGTATTATATTTTATTCTGTTGTCTGTGTGGCCGACCCCTTTACAGTCAGCCACACAGACGACAATCGAGTTTTATGCCACGTTGTCACTCCAGGTATTAGTCAGGGCACTGATAACCTCGATGTTGACGCACCCTAAAGCCCGAATATCAACAGCTTTTAGTTATGTCATTCTGATAAATGGTGCTGCAGTCTTCTATATTTATTGCCTGATTTTGCTCATACACGCAGCAATTCATTATTTAATTTTGTCTGGAAAAGCTTTCAGTCAGAATGCTTACCAGACTCCAGTGTCATCTATCTAAATGAATCATTAGAAAAAACCTTACTTGCCATCTCAATAACATTTTGTGTTAATATGGCCTGAATTGGTCCAGTGGATTGGTCATCACGATATGGTTTACACATGCCTAGGATTTTATAAATAAATATAATAATATACAGCTCTAATTTTTTTTTTCTATATCTCTCCAAGGACCAGAGAATTGTCAATTAGTAACAAATCCTAGTCCAATTCCCTCCACTCCTGATGGTATTGAAAATAATTACTTCACACTATTTTCTGAATCTGGAAATTACTGACTCTGGGTTAAATGTCTCTATTAGGTTATCAGATTAAAAACCTTCGTTCCATGTACAGTGATCCTCCACCTTTTCATGCCATTACACTGTTCCCATTATTACTTTGCTTCAATACAATCTCTTGTTCACTTGCAGTTGGTTGACTTTTTCTTTATTTCAGAGACTGTATTAAAGAGGACCTTTTGGCTCATATTTTTCTTTTAAATTTTTCTTTACTTTTATTTCCTTTTCAATCTATATCCTTGTTGGAGACAATCTATTGTAATGGTAAAAACTGAATGTCATGACTTTTCATTTAATCAAGGATTTTTTACTGATTAATATAACATCTTTATAATTATTAATTTTGAGGTAAAAAATTGGAGTCGATCCCATCATTTCACTTATTACAAAAACCAGCCAAAAATGTGTAAATGGGATGGCCAGCGTAATAGTATTTTGGATTAGAACTTGCATTAATTGTATTTATTGTTGATGTGCATTAGTGCTCTAAGGTAGACTGAATGGTTTGCTGCTGTAGATGTGTGTTTTAGTATCCTATACATGATTTAAGATTAGGGCCATTTTAACATTGCCATGAATGTGATCAAAAATCCTCCAATGATCACTTTTTCTGAATACATTTAGTTGCATGCCATCTTTCGGTAACATGACCTACCACCAGAATTTAGGGAGTGTGCATAAACCACGTAGCTCCATTTTGGTCTCCTGTGAACCCCCCTCCCCCTACATAGCCCTATGTGGCTTTTGCCTCTAAAGCCCCCCCCCCCTCCCCTCTGCCCAAGTTGCACGTAGCTTTTTTCCCTTTTGATTCCAGAAGGCATTTTGTACTGTTTTCTCCTGTTAGACTAGGGTAAATTACAGATGGAGATAATTAACTAAGGGAAATGAATATTCACATGCTGTTGTGTGTTCTGTTCCTCATTTTAAGTGTGAAAAATGTTATGAAAGGAAAGCTACGTGGCCTGGCTCGGAAACCCCCCCACCTCTCACGTAGCCTTCAGCCAACCCCCCCCCCTCCCCCTGGTCTGAGCCACGTAGTTTGTGCACAATCCCCTACTGCTGTGTTTTTACATTGTTGGTTATGTAAGCTATTGGCTTGAACCAGCATTTGCCTAAAAATTGTATTTAGTGTTTGTCATTTCAAAGATATGTTTGTTATGGTTTTATCATCAGCTCTGGTCAACAGTTTTATTGTCCCCTTTCAACTCTTCATAAACATTACAATCCAGTATTTCTTTCCCATTTATGAAATTTGATTTACTTTTCTTAGTGTTTGTAGCGGTACCACTCTGTGTTTGAAAGTAGCGCCGGTTTGTGACGTCATCGGCACCATGTCCGTGGCCATGGAAGGGTGAGCCCCGGGGAGCCGCATGGTGGGTGCTGTGGTAGCCACAAGGTGGGCAGTCGGTCGCAGGACGTGGAGAAGTGTGGTTGGTGTTAAGTTGGAAGTTGTAAATGTGTGAATGTGCGTAAAAGGTGTAAAAATAGCCGTTCTACTTTAACTGGATCTGCAACTTTGGAGTGAGAAGTCCGATAAGTTTATAACATTGGTGGTGTTGGAAAAAATGAAGGCAATGAATTAAAATTAGTTTTGTGAAATAACTGTTTATTCATTCAGTACCTAGTCTTTAAATTTTCTCAGTTGGATACTGAGTGGCGGCCGGTCAAGAGAATCTGTATCTTTAGAAGGAAGAAGTAAGAGTTAGACTATGCACATTATATTTCAGTGAGCGAGATTGAAAATAAAACATTGTGGTAGCTGATGTGAGCGGACGACCCACGAAACCGCAACATGTTGATACTCCTTTATTTTGTGGATTGAAATGTATGCCTGTTTTCAGGATTGCAGAAATAATTGAAACAGAAACTGACAATTACATGAAGATGGATCCTGATCCGTTTGATGAAAGACACCCAATAAGGGCTGATCCTGACTGTGCTTTGGGTCATAGTTTGAAGATACTCTTTCGTAAAGAGAACTTCATGAATAAGGTAATGTACTGCCATTTTATTGTTTGAAGTTGCTTTATTGGAATTTGCTGTGCAGTGTATGTTTAGTAGATGGTTACCGACTGCATACCACACGTAAGTTGTTGTTGGCTGTAGAGGAGAAATAGCACTAAAAACTAAATAATATGTTAATAAAGATGCAGGTTAAATTATAAGTACAGTCATTACCAGTGTAACTGTTGAAACGCAATTTAAAAAACCAAATTTATGCATATCGTAAGACTGTCTTATATCTGTTTGGATGAATGGGTTTCTTGAAAATACCACTGGTCACGTTTTGATGGGGGTTTGAATAATGTATGACCCTTAGTATTTGGGGTAAAATAGGTTATATTTCATTTTGATGTGAAGCTGGAAAACTTAGAAACAAATTAGTATCTCTTTTTGAGGAACACAATTCATGTAGGAATCACTGATGTGATTTAATTCTCACGGTTGATTTGCTGAACGAGATTCTACTTGCAAGAACTTCTATCATTCAATATGTTTATTGTGGTTTCAGGGTAAGAGTATCATTCAGAAGAATTAAGTTTTCCCCTCCTTGCTGGCAGTTTGCAAACTTTGACATAATTGGTTTAGCAGAGAGGTCACTGATTAAAAGACCATGTGAATGAAGTTGTGGGGAACAGCTAGTACAAAATAAATTAGGATAAACAACTTTTAATGACTGTTCACTTGATTTTCAGCCAACAGTTTATTACGTTGCTCAAGTTTTGAAGGTTGTTCATGACTGTATCAGACTTTGGAATCTAAAGTTATTGCTCCAAATTGGAAAATTTTGGAATAATGCCACACAAAGAAATGATGAAAAAGTATCATCCTCTTAGACACACATATTATTGACACTTACTGTTTGGATTGTCATATGGGACTTTGTTGATAGTTTTGTTACTGTTCTGTACAATATTTGTTTGGTAATGTATTGTCGGCTGCTAGTAATGTGTCCACGTTGGCAGTTGATGGAATAAAGATAGTTTAGAAACAATAAGGGCAGCAGAAATATTTTACCGAGCGTGGTGGTGTAACGGATAGCGTTCTGGCCTCGCATTCGGGAGGACGGCGGTTCGAATCCCCGTCCGGGCATCCAGATTTGGGTTTTCCATGGTTTCCCCAAATCACTCCAGGCGAATGCCGGGATGCTTCCTTCAAAAGGCCATGGCCGAATTCCTTCCCATTCCTTGCCCCCATCCTTTCCCGTCTCTAAAGACCACGTTGTTAAAAAGGGACGTTAAACTGTTACAAAAAAAAAAAAAAAAAAAAAAAAAAAAAGCAGAAATATTGGGAAAGGAGTGACTATATCATATGATGAGAAAGATAGAAAGATATAGAAGGAAATTGGAAGAATGGAATAATCATACCTATCTTCAACAAAGAAAACAGGAAGAATTTTAATAACTTAGAGGAATCTAATTGATGTGCTACTGTGTCAAAGTGTATGAGAAGATCCTTGAGAAAAAAATATGTGACAGGATGGGAAAAGAGCTAAATGAAGATCAGTATGGCTTCAGATCAAGGAAATCAATGTAAGGCCTGCTATATACAGTGATACAGTTGCAGGAAAAATACTAGGAACATGGAAAGATTCTATTGTTAACATTCCTTGATATTTAGAAAGTTTGTGATTGTATACACAGGAGTGAGGTATGGAAGATCATGGAAAACGATGGAGTCCCAAAAGAAGCACTCGGAGATTGACAGAATTATACCAGGGATGTGTGAGTTCCATAAAAATAGGGGGAGAAAGAAACAAGCTAAAGCAGCTAACTGCTCTCTCAATGCTAATTTAATTGTAAACATAGAGGAATAATGGAGAAGGTTACAATGAGGATATGAGGAAAAATATGAAGGTGATAGCTTTTACAGATGACCTGGGGAAGTGGTGAAGAGGAAGTTCAGTGTAGTTGAATATTTAGACATACAGTGTAGTTGAATATTGTATGAAATTTAATGTGAATAAATGTGGTAAAAATCCTGAAAGAAGATCAGGATAACAAGTGAAATGTGATGGAAAATGAGCTGTTGTACAATGCAAACAGTTTCAAGTACCTGGGAAGTGATATAGAAGAAACAGGTAGGAATGATGGTGAGATAAGTGTAAGAGTGAGGCAAGAAAAGGCATTTTTAAGAAACATCAGTAGCCTGATATGGAACAGGGATATGTCACAGAGAAGTAAGGGAGTAATTTATTGCACATACTGTGTTCCTATCCTAACATATGGTGCTGAAACCTGGACACTATAGAAGTGGGTCTTTAGTGGGATACAAACAAGCAAAATGATTATTTTTTTTAAGATGCAGAATATGTGTTACAAGAATTGATAGGATAAGGAATGAAAAAAATGACCTGGCAAAGTGGTGAAGAGGAAGTTCAGTGTAGTTGAATATTTAAACAGACAGTGTAGTTGAATATTGTATGAAATTTAATGTGAATAAATGTGGTAAAAATCCTGAAAGAAGATCAGGATAACAAGTGAAATGTGATGGAAAATGAGCTGTTGTACAATGCAAACAGTTTCAAGTACCTGGGAAGTGATATAGAAGAAACAGGTAGGAATGATGGTGAGATAAGTGTAAGAGTGAGGCAAGAAAAGGCATTTTTAAGAAACATCAGTAGCCTGATATGGAACAGGGATATGTCACAGAGAAGTAAGGGAGTAATTTATTGCACATACTGTGTTCCTATCCTAACATTTGGTGCTGAAACCTGGACACTATAGAAGTGGGTCTTTAGTGGGATACAAGCAAGCAAAATGATTATTTTTTTTTAAGATGCAGAATATGTGTTACAAGAATTGATAGGATAAGGAATGAAAAAAATTAGACACACAGTAAAAGAGGAACACCTACAGGAATTGATATAGAAGGCTATACTATTATGGTTTGGGCATGTATAGAAATAGGAGTGAAGAATCCCAAGGCAAATCCACGAAATGAAGATGCATGGTAAATGACCCAAATCAAAATCTGGGGATGGATGGCTGGGAGGATTGCAGCAGTGTGTAGGGAAGAGAGAAGAGGACCAAGGTGGTGACAGAGAGGTGGTGGGAAGAAAGAAGAAAACGGAGAGGCTTGTGCACAATGCAGACCCAGTAACTGGTGCTGGTGGTGATGATGAATTGTATTACTATGAACAAGGATGACTCTGAATAACAGCAAGATATGTCTGGGGTGAAGGATGCCTGTTTTACAGCTCTGAACTTATTCAACAAAATGTTCACTGTTATAATTTTATGTGTAATATGATACAGATTAACTTTTTGATGCCTGTTAACTGTTTTTTCATATTGAAAAACAAAATTGGATACCATATACAGTGTGAGAAAAGCAAAAATAGGTGAACCTTTGCATAAAACAAACGTAAAACCAAAAATTGGGGGGGGGGGGGGGGGGTTGAGGTCAGAGCAATAAGGAAATAGTAATAGATTGTTGGGAAGTATAAATCACATATGACTAAAGAACTGTGTACGAAGAGGAATTGCAGGTTTTTTTCTCTCATCTTAAGCTTTCTTATTTGGGAAAATGTATATATTTAGTTACTGTGATAAATATGTGACAGAAAGAAATAATATTGTGCTATGGTAAAATGGCGATAAAAAAATCCTTAACAGTCTTATGAAACACTTATTGTCTCGGAATAGTGAAATATGAATACTGTTTTCAGTATTTATAAATTAATACATCGATTACCATAAATCTGTCTTTTGTAAGATGGTCTCCCTTCAATAAATTTTTGTCACTTTTGCCATTCAAGAACATGACTCTCATCACAGTTGTCCTCATTGTTACAAATTTTTAAACTACAGAGTCCGTTTTAAACTATCCCACTATATTCGATTTTCCTTGACGACAGCATTATACTTATGTTCACTTGATCTGTGATCTATACCATCATAAAGCTCAATCTTGTGACTTGTTAATTTTATAAATTACCTATATATTTCTTTATGTAATTATTTATATAACTAATCATTGCAACTACAGTTTAACAAATTTTTTATTGCTAATGTAATGATTTAAAATGGTTTGATGATGCTCATTATTATCACTTGAGTGCCAAACTCAAGAACTGCATTTATTGCACAGTTTATTCAATCACAATACATAGAATGTCGGCACCAGACATGATCATTGTCGTATCGGACTGTCCTCAATATTCAAGATTGCAGATTAGCACATAGAACTACAGTTTCTTCAGCACACATGTTTAACGTTCCTATTCAGTGTAGTCTAGAATATGGACAGCACATTACTAACTATTCGGATTCGGTGAAAAGTTTTTGCATGACCGGCTAACTCCCGAGCACATGTTCTACTCTGTCACCTTCACTAGTATGTCCGCCGCTTCTCGTCTCTCAGCCAATCATGTCACTCCTTTTCATCACGTGACTGTCCTGGCCAACCAGTGTCTTTCTCTCTACCTTGCCTTTCAGCAATATTCCACTTTCTTTTAGATGATTCACTCCTCATCTACTTGGGTGTGCAACGCTATTGTTACACTAACTGAATATAATCTACATTGCATTATATCTTTGAATGTACTGTAACTTTCTATATACCACCAGAAGTGTTGTAACTGGTCATTGAACTGCTGCAGGTTCATTCGTTCTCTCACACAAAATCATATTATACAACTTACCCAATCTATAAAAAAGTAACATGCATTAAATATGTTGTTTAAGGCACTTTGTACAATGCTGATTGGTAATTATTGCAGCTATATCAATCCTTTTTTTCAGGATGTAGCCTCTTTAAGCCTAATGAGCTATATATTAGAATTTAATTCTACATAGTGTAATATATGAGTATAAAGAGAGAAATTTATTTTGATAACACTGATCTGTACAGGCTAGGTGTTATTCTAATTTAGCGTAAGTTGTCTAACCAAGCATAGAAATTTTCCTTGTATGATAAGGTATTCTATACAAGTATAACAGAGAGTAAATTAACTGGTTTTAAAGATTCTGCAATTATGATACAGTCATATTAGCTTGAATGAATCAATCTTTGTTGTAACCTCCTACAACTAAATCTAATAAAATCATTGAAATTAATTATAAGTTATGTTCATTTAGTTCTATTGAACTCTGATGTTTATCAGTTTAAGTCCTCTGAATAGTATTAAAGAGCTCTACCTAAAAGCTAAATGCCTTTTTGAAAACTCTGTAGGAGAACATATTAATGCAAAATGGGATAACGAAAAAGATTGTGTCTCTAGAATAGCTGCTGAAGTATTAGGCAAAATAAGAGGGTAAGCAGAAGCTGGAAGAGTCTTATCGAAATTAGAAATTCCATCTGACATACCAGTATATACTAATAAAGTAAACAATTTAAATTCATTGAATCAAAGAGTTCAGACCACTATTCTCCATTAAAATATAAGGGGGATATTTAGTAAAACTGATGACATTACCTTATGCCTAGAAGAGATTCAAAATTCCAGAAATTTCAATGAAGATGTTTTGTGCATATCTGAACATCATTTGTCTGACACAGGAATATCTCAGCTGTCCATCCCAAATTATAAACTAAGTTCTCATTTCTGTAGATGTAAAATGGAGAAAGGTAGAGTTGCCATTTTTGTTAAAAATAATATTCAATGCAATAGTGTAGCCGTAAGTAAGTATTGTATAGAACAACACTTTGAATGCTGTGTTACTAAACTAGAATATGGTAAGGAAGAGCTCATATTAATAGCAATTTACAGGGCCCCCTCAGGAAATTTTAGTCTGTTTTTATCACAGTTAGAGTCTTTGTTACTATGTTTCAAAAATAACAAACAAATAGTTTTATGTGGAGATTTTAATGTTGACTTTCTCAATCAAAGCAATGAGAGGCTAGATATGGAAGCCTTGATGTTGTCTTTTAACTTAACGGCACTTGTGAATTTTCCTACTAGAATACAAAATAATAGCAGGACTGCAATTGATAATTTTTTTATGCATATTTCTCAGTACAGTAATTATGACATACTTCCAGTAATAAATGGTATCTCAGATCATGATGCCCAGCTGCTATGTATCAAGTCCAGAAACACTATTAAACAGATAGAGAAAAGCTGGGTTTATAGAAGAAATATTAATGAAAACAATATAAAACATTTCATAGATTCCTTAAATAATGAACAATGGTCAGAAGTGTACAATGCATAGGGTGTTAATGCAAAATTTGATTCCTTTCTCAATATATTTCTAACACTTTTCGAAGGAAGTTTCGAAAAAAGGAAAGTTGTCAATACTCCAAACAATGAACTAGGTAATGGCTGGATAACAAAGGGTATTAGAATATCTTGTAAAACAAAAAGAGACCCTTACTTAAAAGTAAGAGAATCAGATAACTATACACTTAAAGCTCATTATAAACTTTATTCTAAAATACTAAGAAATGTAATAAGAAAGGCCAAGAACAGGTATATATCAAAGAAAATAGAGAATTCAGGCAATAAGATGAAAACTATATGGAATATAATAAAAACTGTAACAGGAAAATCTGTAAATCACTCTAAAGACATAAAAATAGAACAAAATGGATCTGTGCATAGTGAAGTAGGGGAAGTTTGTGAAATATTTAACAAACACTTTACTACAGTTGTAGAGAAATTAGGCATAGAAAAGCAGTCCCCAAATAGTGCCCTTAGGCTTCTTCAGACTGCTTACCCAAATAGATTTGTGGAAATGCAATTGCCACCGGTAACAGTCTCAGAAATAAATAAACTTATTAAACAATTAAAACCTAAAAATTCTTCCAGCTATGACAATATTTCAAGTAAATTACTAAAAAGATGTTCAGATTGTATCGATAGTGTACTTGCCCACATTTGTAATGAATCGTTAATTCAAGGTGTGTTTCCAAATAGACTAAAATATGCAGTTGTAAAACCATTGTTCAAAAAAGGAGAATCAGCATGTGTAGATAACTATCGTCCCATTTCATTACTTTCAGGATTCTCAAAGATTTTTGAAAAAGTCATGTATTGTAGAGTAATAAAACATGTTACGCAAAATAATATCCTCACTAAATCCCAATTTGGGTTCCAAAAAGGATCATCTATAGAAATGGCTATATATTCATTTTTAAATAACACATTTGAGGAACTTAATAATAAAATGAGCCCTGTAGGAATATTTTGTGATCTTGCAAAAGCATTTGACTGTGTAAATCATGAACTACTTTTGAAAAAAAATGGAATACTATGGTATTTATGGAATCGCAGGTAAATGGTTTAGATCATACATGGAAAGTCGAATGCAAAAAGTGTCCATTTTTTATACTAAAATAAACAAAGATACTTCATCAGACTGGGAAAAATTAAAACATGGAATTCCACAAGGTTCTGTCCTAGGACCCCTCTTTTTGTTGTATATCAATGACCTTCCTGGTAACTTATCTGACAAAGTTAAGAGTGTTTTATTTGCAGATGACACTAACCTGACTGTGAGAAAAACACCAAACAGCAATCGAGAATTTAATGTAAATGAAGTACTTAGTGAAGTAGCAAATTGGTTTAAGGCAAATTCATTAAAACTAAATTTTGAAAAAACACATTATATTAGGTTTAAAACAAAAAATTATGCACAGCCAGATTTACATGTAAGCTATAAAAATAACACAATATTAGAAACAAAGAGTATAAAATTCCTTGGCATTAAAATAGATGAGAAACTCTGTTGGCATGAACATATCACTTCACTACTGAAGAAGTTAAGTAGTGCCACCTTTGCAATACGAACACTTTCTCTAACAGCAGATCTAGACTTAACGAAACAGGTTTACTCCTCATATTTTCATTCAGTAATGTCATATGGCATAATTTTTTGGGGAAACTCTTCACAAAGCAAAAAAGTTTTCATAGCACAGAAAAGAGCTATTAGGATGTTGTGTAGGGTAGAACCAAGAACTTCTTGCAGACAACTTTTTAAAAAACTCAGTGTTCTTACAATGAGTTCTCAGTATAAATATTCTCTCATGTGCTTTGTCAAAGATCATTGTAACCTGTTTACTTCTAATTCACAGGTACACAATCTCAATACAAGAAGCAGAAATAACTTGCACAAACCACAAACATCTCTGTCATTAGTACAAAGAGGAGTAAATTATTCTGATATACATCTGTTTAATAAACTTCCCAAGGGTATAAAACAATTTGCAGAAAATAAAGATATATTTAAAGAAAAACTGAGAGATTATCTTATTGGCAACTCCTTCTACTCCATTCAAGAATTTGAACAAAACAATTAATTGTATTCAATATGACTTTTGCAAATCACAGTTGTAAAAATTTATGTTTATTTTATTGTCTTTATTTTTCTTTGTAA
This sequence comes from Vandiemenella viatica, assembly GCA_031002005.1. NCBI lineage: Eukaryota > Metazoa > Arthropoda > Insecta > Orthoptera > Morabidae > Vandiemenella > Vandiemenella viatica. The sequence continues at coordinate 302,736,915 of JARYHS010013630.1, read as the reverse complement.
CATATAATTGTTTTTTACTATGATTATGACTCATATTGTATGTATGTATATTAACCATGACATGTTTCACATCCCAGAGGTGCTTCCTCAGCAGGGATCCATGAAACAAGATTGATAAATAAATAAATAATAGGAATGGTTGAAAAATAATGACACCATTACATTCACAAAGTGATCAGAAAATCACTGGACATAAGATGAATGTGAATGAGTAACAATTACATGATAACATTTTAGGTGCAAACTGTGAACACGGTGTTAGGGTCTTCGGTGGTTTGATTAATATACTGATTAATTAAAAAGTCCACCAAAAGGTTATGTTGAAGATTTGTTTATTTTCTCAAAACGAAGTTAGCGATATTCACATGCATAGATACAATACAGAGATGCACTTCTGAGTAGTCGCAAAGATAATCTTTATAAAACTTCTATGGACTCAACTTGAAAACTAACTATAAACTCTCTGTAAAACTGAATACTAACTCTGTCTTTCTGCCGATCTGTTTATATAGCCTCTATCGAAATTGCGAGAATTCTTCAAAAGCTTCCGACCGATATTTCTCGAACATTAACAATTACTCAAACAATTAAACATATTAAAAACAATCGGAATTAATACATAATCACTTAACATCATTACAAAATGATCAGAAATGGAAATTAGATATACTTAAATACAAAATTATTTACAGAAATCATTTCAAACTGTAGAAAATTATCCTGTAGACATCGTAACTTGCATTAATACTTGGAATTACACACATTTAAGCAATTTTCTTACACAATTCTGTTCTTAAACATATTAAATGGACTTTAAATAATTTTCTTTCATAAAACAAAAGTCTATATACACTGATTTACAAGAAATTACAAAACAAACATACCAGATCATATTCAAGCAAACTTTAGCTCACTACAAATACTTCATACAGTACAATACTATTCAAAATTCAGGTATGAGGGCTGTTACAACAGGAATCATAAAGTCACAAGAGATTTTAGGTCGCATGTGATACAGTGCAGAGATTATGAATTAAAAACTTTAATGTTTTATATCATTTACAAGTGTGCGAAATCCAGTGCACTTTGGAATTACTTCTTTGATAATTATAACATTTGCCTGTTCCTATAAATTGTCCATTGTGCATTTGGAATGCATACATCATGCAGTAAGGAACAAATGCTGCATCACATAACATTTACTCTTGTGTGCCAACTGTTTTGCTTGATAGGAAATCCCGGCAGTTATATTTGCCCTGAACAAGTGGTTAATCTATGAAATATATTGAAATAACCATGTTTGTAACAAAAACAGTGACTCTCACAGCAGAAGGTAATAGACCAGCCATTTCTTGGTCTGTTTACACTTAATGTAAATGACAAAACCAGTTTATGTGTAAAAACATAATTTATTCTAAATGTTTAGTAAAAAAAGTGAATGATCACTGTTTATTTTAAGAAATCATGCTGATCCCTGACTTCTCTTACATTGTGGCATGATACATTCATGATTGTGATATTTGGGTATCTTACTTCCTCTTCACTGTTAGGCCAAAGGTCTGTTCTGACCTCAGCTTTCTGACCATTTGTTCATGGTTCTACAAATATCCCTTCTTCCTGTAGGATGGTATTGCTGGGCAAGCTTTGGAAATCTGTCATTACCAATCTCTAGAATGTGTTCCTTCCATTTTCCACTTTTTTGTGTTATTTGTAGAGCAATTATTCAATTGTTGCCTCATTTCTCCATTCCTTCTTTTATCTTTTAGGGAAAATCCTTTCACTGCCATACATTATTATCTTATATATAAAAATGAATGTTTGTTTATTTGTATGTTCGTCTGCTATGTGTTGTTATACCATTCATCTAATTACAATGAAACTTTGACGAGTTATTGTGTGCATGCATGAGAAGGTTTTTGACAAAAAAAAGGTAACCTCTCCCCCTTTACAACCCTTAATTTTATACAAACCCACATTTTTTATCCGATTTCGATGGAACTGTGCACACGTATACTTTAAAATAAACTGAAAAATACTGTCAACGTTTGGTTTTCAGAAACCCAACCCCTCTCCCTCTTTCCACCTCCCTAATTTTTGCCAATTTTTTTTTTTTTTTATACACGCCCACAATTTTTATCCGATATCGACAGAACTTTTCACATGTGTACTTTAAAACCAACAGAAAAATACTGTCTACATTTGGTTTTCAGAAACCCTAACCCTCTCCCCCTTTCCACTCCCTTATTTTTGTAAACGTTCTTTATACGTACCCACTGATTTCATCCTATTTCAATGGTCCCTTACACATGTATACATTAAAACAGAAAAATACTGTCTAAATTTGATTTTCAGAAACCCATCCCCTCTTACTCTTTCCACAACATTAGTTTTTGACAATGTTCTTTATACTAAGCTACAGTTTCTATCCGATTTTGCAGGAACTTTGCACATGCACACTTTAAAGCAAACAGAAAAGTACTGTCTACATTTGGTTTACAAAAATCCAACCCTTCTCCCCCTTTATTCCACCCATCTTAATTTCAAAAGTTGTTTATAGAAACTCACAGTTTTATCAGATTTTTGTAAAGGACTTTGATTGGAAGCTACCAACATGCAATTCCCATAGGGCATGATGAAAGTTTGGGATCGACTTGCAAATGTTCAAACATTTTTTCACAAATAGCCTGGTGCCATGCCTTCTGTTTGTCAATCACAGCTCTGGGAACAAGTTTGGCAAGCACTTTTCTCATCATCAAATCTTTTCACTAACTTGAACACTGCAGTCTGACCCAATAAGTAAACTAATACTAAGACGGCAGTTAGCATTTAAAAATTCACCTTCTTTCACCAAATTTCCATGAGTTTGGCTTGTTGAAGTTCTCTCAATGCGGTCATCATCTTCAACTTCCTTGTGGCCATCTTTAAACCTCTTGTGCCACATGAAAACCATTGTGTGTGACATGGCTTGTTCTTTATAGGCCTCTTGAATTATACTACAAGTCTCTGTAGCAGTTTTGTTCAAGTTTCCCAAAGAACTTATCAAATAACGCTGCTCCAAATGATGCTGCATTTGCCACTCTGAGTTTTTGACAGGGGTCACTGACCTGGACTCAGACCACTAGCGATTGGCTCACTCCAGTGTCTTGGAGGCAACTGTCACAGATGTGGTAGGTTATCTGATGCCTCCCCCCACTACCTCACCCTATCAGTGGAACTGGTCTGTGCGCCCTTCCCCACTCAGGAAAAAATCAGTCTTGAAACTTTGTGATTGCACCTTGTAGTTGTTAAGGAGACCTTTCATGCATTCATGGGTGTCGGGGTCTATGGTATGTAGCTCGTGATATCGTTGATTTTTGGAAAAAGAGATCTATGCAGTCAATCAGCGTGAATGAAATTGTGGACAACTGTTATTTGCAAATGTTTAGACCATTGAAAAAATGGCTTTCTGGAGCACGAGGCTGTGTTACAGTAAAAACAGTTGTAAATGGTAACTGGATGCCAACAAACTGACTCAAAGAGGTGGGCTTGAAGGTCTCTACTGAAACGTAAATTCATAGTGGGTTATTATGTCATGGCACAGAAACTACCAGTTTGATAGGTTTTTGACAATTTGGAAGTTGGAGATCTTACTTAAAATCTGCCTCATATTTTGTTTTTTATGTGACCTGGTGCCGGAGCAGGCAATGTAAACCTAATTGTAACCCTAGAAGTTTTTAGGGCTATATTTCATTTAATTACTGTAAGTTTGCAATGAGAGGACTACGGCGTTAACACAGGAATAGTATGATACCTCAGGCTCCTCACACTAATCCTATCTAATGCTGTCCATGTTGCTGAGTCTACTATGTTTATCAAATTCAAAGCTTAAAAATCGTTAATTAAAAATTTGGTAAATGTATACCTATGTGATGTCAGCCGAATGGCTGCGTGTAATGAGGCCTATCATTCCAGCACTAAGTGCTACAAGTTCAGAAGCTAGCTGAGAATATTTTTTTTGTGTGTATGATCTTTTTTTGCTGCTTTTCAGATTTATTTTTACAAAAATTCATAAGATTTAAACTTGGTATTGCATGATAATGATCTTTGGATTTTGTTAATATTGTTGTTGACTATTTACTCTTTGTATTGCTTTGGCTTCACATGCTTTCATGTAACTTTGATTGTGTATTTTTCCCCCTTGAAATGTAGTAAAGTGACAATTTAAATGTATTTGCTTTGTTACAAGCTGCAACAGAACTAATCCTAGTATTGGAAAAAATAATAAGGAAAATCCATATATCATAAACTGTAATTTGATATGATAAGAGATGAGAAATAAATTTGATCATGGTATTTTTTGAACAGAGTTGAAAGTTATCACATATTAAATTTTCTGATTTCTGAATGTATGAGTGTCTCCACATTTCCTCAGTATCATGCCACAACTTGAGAATAGAAATTCAGAAAATTGGGAGCTAACTATGTGATGTAGCACAGTGATTTTTTTTTTTTATCGTGCCTCCTAAAATTTATTATGTCTTTTCTTACTATGGTTTGCAACCCATAAACTCACTCATTTATCCTGAAAGTTAATGACATATTTTTTTTTTTTTTATCATTCAACTGACCGAAGAACCCTGATCTTTGTCACTGGTCAGATACATATTCCACCAAATATTCCTGTCCTAGACATTGTTATCTTACTTCACTAAATTTGAAAAATGCTGTTGCCACATAATTCACAATTAGGGAATATTTAAAACAACTAAACAAGGACTTAATAACAGCAAAGAAAATGGCTAAAGATGGGTTTATGAAGAGTATTGTCAGTGCAGGGGGACCATTGACTGATGCATCTAAAAATTTCTACGGCTATATCAGGAAACTGAGGGGAAGGGAGGATGTAGAGACACTTATAGATAAGGATGGAGAAGAAGTTACTGAGGATTTGAAAAAGGCAGAGATTTTAAGTAACTGGTTCAGTGAAAGCATTAGGGACAATGAATCAGAAACAGGAGGGTCTAATTCGGAGAACGAGCTTAACAACACAATTAGAAATGACAATAGTAAAAAATTTGATATCCATCCTGAGGAAATCATGAAGGAAATAAGAAAGCTGAAAAAATAAATAAATAAAGGGGCTGGTGAAGATAATATTACTACAGATATCTTAAAGATAGCCGGATGTGACATTGTACCATATCTTGAAATATTATTTAAATTGAGTCTAGACACTTGCTGCTTACCACAAGACTGGAAAAGTGCAATAGTAGTACCGGTAAATAAGGGAGGGGTGAGAAATAGAGTTGAGAATTACAGGCCAATCAGTTTGACATCAGTGATAGGTAAATTAATGGAAAGATTGATATGCAACCACATCAGAAATATATGTGAGAAACGTAAGTGGTTTTCAAGCAGGCAACATGGGTTCAGTCAAGGATATTCATGCGAATCTCAGTTGGTGGGATATATGCAAGATATTTCAGATGAAATGGACAAGGGAGGCCAAATTGATAGTGTAGCACTAGATCTTTCAAAGGCGTTTGTCAGAGTAAGCCACAAAATGGTAGTAAATAAGGTAAAAACCATTGGAGTGGATGAGAAAGTGATTTGCTGGGTAGAAGAATTTTTAAAAGGTAGAAAACAGAAAGTTAGGGTGGGAAATGCAGTATCAAAGGAAGTGGAAGTAAAAATGGGTGTCCCACAGGGTATCGTATTGGGACCATTGCTATTCATTATTCTAATGAATAATTGTGTTGATTGTTTACTATCTGAAATTAGATTGTTTGCAGATGACATAATGCTGTATAAAAGAATCTAAACGATAGAGGATTGTAAACAGTTGCAGGGTGATCTGGACAGGATATCTAGTTGGGTTGGTAAACATGGGATAAAGATAAAAGCAAAGAAGAGTCAGCTTATTAGATACACAAATAAAAAACAAAAGGTTAATTATGAATATAAGGTGGGGAAAGAATTGCTTGCTGAAGACTTGAAATGTAAATATCTTGGCATTACATTTGATAACAAGCTTAACTGGGCAAGACACATTGGACAGGTGGTAGGAAAAGGTTTCAAAGTTCTGCACTTGTTGGAGAGAGTGATGAGGGGATGTACGAGAGAAGTCAAGGAATTGGGTTACAAAACTTTGGTCAGACCATTGCTCGAATATGGTAGTGTAGTATGGGACCCTCATTTTACGTATCAAATACAGGAGTTGGAGAGGGTGCAAAAAAGGGCTGCTAGATTTGTTTCTGGAAATTATCGCAGAATGCAATCAGTGACGGATATGATAAAGGAGCTGGAATGGGATTCATTGCAAGACAGGAGGAGGATGAGGAGGGTCATGGGAGTGTACAGGACATATACTGGCAATGAGGCATGGAAAGATATTGCAATAGGTATTAAAAGTAGTACATGGAAGGGAAAAGATGACCATGACCACAAGTTGGCACTCGATTTCAGGCACAAGGGTGTGGGAAGATTCTCTTTTTAGGTAAGGGTGTCAGGGATTGGAATGAGTTACCAAGAGAAATGATGAATAATTTACCAAAAACTTTGAAAGAATTTAGATATAAAATTTGTAGAGGGCAAATGTAGGTAGGTGCAGGATAGGGGGAAGATGGGTGTGTAGGGAAATTGCCACTGGAGCCTGTGCTCCATTTACAATTAAATTAAATTAAAAATAAATAAATAAATGCACAGGTAAGATGCCTTCCTCACAACAATCTTGAAAATAAAATACAAACGAACCAATCTCATTTATGTCCAGTACTCTTATCCTAATAGTTGGTTGTGATCCATGATCCTCTTTTCATTGCAACACTCCATTTGCATTAGTATTTGAGCTGCATGGAATGGATTATCTTGTTTCCATTCTACATGACATACAAGGATTATAACATGGCAAAAGCTGTCTAACACTGGAAGAAATGCAACAAGTAATGTTTTTAATTTTGCAGGCAAATTGTATAAATTTAAAGATGATATAATGCAGTTTTCAAGTTAAAATCGATTTGGTACCACATAGTAAAGTTAAACAAAAAATCGAATGCATAAACACAATGATTAAGAATAAGAATTTTAATATAAGGATTGTATAGTTGGAAAATTTGGGAATACTTCAATTTCTAAACATAACATGGCACAAGTTTCATGAAAAAGTTGATTGACCTGATCAGTTAAATCAGACAAGGTGAACGTTTGATTTAGAGCTAAATATAAAAAGGCCTTTATTTAAATAAAAAGAAGAAAAATAGCCTTGGCAATGGATTGTCAGCATGTAAATAAACTTAAATATAAAATTTCAGGTTAATTGACCAATTTTAAATACAAAATTTTAATAACCAAAAATACTCAACTCTGAAATTAAAGATCAGAATTAGGCCTAAAAGAAAGATAATGTTATATATAAAAATGAAATATGTATATATGTCTGCGATTTAAAAACTTCAACACCATTTGATTGATCAACATGAAATTTGGCACATATAGTATTTTCATGGAGAAGGTTTCTAACCAAAAAAAAAAAAAAAAAAAAAATCGCCTAACCACCTCTCCCCCTTTAAACTTTTTAATTTTTACACAAACCCACAGTTTTTATACAATTTCGATGGAACTTTGCACAAATAGACTTTAAAAAGAGAGAGAGAGAAGTACCGTCCAAATTGGTCCTACAAAAACCCAACTCCTCCCCTCTTAATTTCTGCCAATGTTTTTTTATACAAAGCTACAGTTTACATCCAGTTTTGAAGGAATTTGGCACATGTATACTTTGAAAGAATCGGAAAAATATTGTCTACATTTGGTTTTTAAAAACCCCAACCCCTCTTCCCCTTCCCACCCCCTTAATTTATGTCAATGTTCTTTATGCAGAGCTACGGTTTTTATCCATGGAACTTTGCACTTGTATACTTTAAAACAAACACAAAAATACTGTCTACATTTGGTTTACAGAAATCCAACCCATCTCCTTCTTTCCACCCCCTTAATTTGTGTCAATGTTTTATTTATACAAACCTACAGTTTCTATCCAATTTTGAAGGAACTTTGCACACACGTATACCTAAAAAAAAAAAAAAAAAAAAAAAAAATGTTACATTTGGTTTGTATAAGCCCAACACCTCTCCCCCTTTAAGCCTATACCTCTTAATTTCTGTTGTTCTTTATAGAAACCCGCAGTTTTAAATCCTGTCAAAATTGATCAGCGTTTTTCAAGTTATGCCAGATTATTCGTAAACTAAATGTGTCTTAATGTCTAAACATGTAGGTCAGTTTGGACCCCCAAAGCTTTCAAGTTTCCAAAACCCATTAAAAATTGCATTTTCTGTGTGATGTCAGAATAAACAGACATATTTCAGAAACAGATTTATATGTGTGGTATGTATTAAAGTGTTTTGATTATCGAGCAGCAACTTTAATAGATGTGGTGATTAGGTTGAAATGCAGCCTAGACCAAAATGTAAACCGACATTCCATATCATAACATACAATTCATCCCGTTTAGGGAATTTTCTGAGTATATCAGTCTTTACTTCTGTAAATGGCTGGTGCCAAACTAATGAAACTTGTGACACATGATTCCCTTTGGAAATATAAAAATAATGTATACATAAATTAATCTTGGTTACAATGGGCAACGGAAGGGTACTCTGCTAGTTTAAAATAAAACAATAATATAGTAGTAGTAAACAAAAAATAATACTTTACATAAGTATAAAGGGTTTGTAAACTCTGAGAAAGTTGTCCAACACTTGTTTCAACACAATCCTAAATTAGAGATAGTTGTCATAAAGTTGATTTGATCTATATAATGTCAAAATTTAGGAATGATACAATAAAACCAGGGCATCATGGGAATAGAGAGAACAGTTCAAAGGGATGAGTAAAGGTTTGAGGGAAAAGGTGGTTTTTGGATGGAATTGTGATGAGGCTACAAAAGGCAAATAGGACACTTGATTGCCAGGTGTTGGCTATAATATTTCGTAGTGAGGACGTTTCCATGCTAGTTAGCGTAGTGATGGGCAGGTCCAAATGGAGAGGTTGCCAATGAGGTACTTGACTAGTTTTGGGAAAGTAGTTAGTATTGTAGCTGTGCATCTACTATAAAAAAATATTATTTCTTGAAAAAATAAACGGAATAATACAAAATTTTGAATTTTTGTACACTGATTTGAATTTGGTGCCAAAACGCTCATCTGTCATATCATCTCTGCTCGTGTGGTTATAAGGTGTCCATTAATTATGTGAGGTGTATCAAAGATCCACAAATGATGTGGATGTCGACTTTAGGGGGGTATAAGGTCTAGAAATGACGTGAATATCGCCTTTGTAGAGGGTATAACCGCCCTCAGAAGCAGGAGAGCTAAACAAATAGGGTCTTCAAAAATATGAGGTTGATCTAATGTCATCTTGGAAAGGGGGGGGGGGGTGTCCGGAATTTTGGAAAAAATACGTCATATAATTAATGGACGTCCCATAAGCAAAGCAGCAGTTGCATATTTTGTTGATAAAATGCATTCTATAGTAGCGGTATATATTGCCTCATTGTGTAAACATATAATTGAAAAACTCAAGGAAATTGTATTTTATGTTCCATACAAAGAAAGTGGTTAAAACTTACACGATTTGACCCAGCGTATTTGTTTACATAGCCTTCAATATATTTTTGTGAAGAGTAATTTGACATAATTTTTAATTAATAATTTGTTAGTTTAATAAGCCATGTACCTCGATATTTTGTTTTGACAATGTCTTTGTAATCTGTTGAAATTAGTCGGAAATCGTATATATGATGCGACACATGATTTCAATGAATAAAAGTACATAATGCATTTAGCAAATTAGTAATTCTTTCCAAAATATGTCAATAATTTTCATAACATTGCTGTTGTTAAGAGTGCATGATTTTCATCTCTAACAATGTCTGCAATTTATTTATTATTTTGTAATTGCCTTGTAGAAACGCAACCTTTGCTGATGGTTGGTTATTAGCATAGCTTAGCTTCTAGCTCTAACCATGTTTTTGTATCTATAACTGACGTGATCCCTTACACTTAGAATATCTCAGTTCCAGTCACTTAATATTGGCTGCCACCTTCATAAGCAGGTATAGGCATGGTAAGTACACAGGATCTATGACAAAATTTGTAGAGAATTTTATGCTCTACAACTTTTCTAATAACTCAAAATAACAGTTAGAGTAAAGGAAGCGAGATATATGTAAAAATCAATTTTTGTGACCTTGAATATCTTGACTAGCGTACACGAGATTCTATGAGACTTTTGAGCCAACTTATAAAATGTCAAAACAAAGATTTGGGCAAATTTTCAGCTTGTTATCTTTCACTCAGAGGTTTTCCACTTTTTTCACCTTATTTGACTGGATTAGAAGCACTCCTGGAAGTCCACAGGGTGAAAGGTTCTCAGGACCCATTTAGCCGCGTTTACACGATGCGAGTTGATTGAGACGACAGTTGGCCAGACTGTCGGTGGTGGGGATAAGAGAGCGGACTAGCATGCTAGTAATAATTAGAATACAGTGCACTGTCCACTATGAGGACAGTTCTCTACTCCTACATTGTGATCTGATTGAAAATAGTATGTCCATATTACAGAAAGGAATTAACATCGTAGCTAATTTGTTGATTATAATGTCGAATGATATGAAGAATAATAAAATGAAACATAGAAAAACATTAAAAGAGTGGATATTACAAAGAAATGTTTTAAATGCCTTTTTAAAAAAATAAAGTTGCAAGTTTATATAGAGTTGCATCTTTTAAGACTAACTGTATCTCAATTTGAATAGCTATTGTGAAATATTTTTTTCCGATACATTAAAAATGACACCTCTATGAAGCAATTTTTTTGATAGCAGAGTCTCTAAAATCCTTGTTCTTATAATTTTTATTCTTAAAATTCCACGAAATTTCCTCACTTCCATGCAGTTCTAAAGATTTTAATGCCTCTGCTTCACTCTGCTTACGTGACTTGTTAGTTGTCGCCTTCTTGATTGTTGAACTCGCACGCCAAAAGTTGGTCGTGAACCGAGTCCACTATCCACAGTCAACTGTCTGTCTTGTACCTGTTCACATGAGGTGAGTGGACTATCCAGTGCTGCGCACGCAGCAAGACAGTACACTTGTTCCAGTCAACTCGCATTGTGTAAACTGGACATAACGATTCCATTTGGCTGTCTACAGGGGAGTCAAAACATCGCCCCTTCAACGTGATTTTTATCTTCAGAAACGGGTAAAAGTTGCATGGTGATAATTGTGTAGGGAGGATGGGGGGACCATTGCCATGTTGTTTTGGGTCAGGAATTCCCTCACAACAAGCAAGGTGTGCATGGGTGCATTGTCATGATGCAACGAACAGTCTTTCTTTTTCCACAACTCTGGCCTTTCCCTCAGTCGCCTCAAAACCTCACAGTAAAACTGCCCGTTGACAGTCTGACTAGCCATAATAAATTCCTTATGTACAATTCCTGGAATGTCGGAGGAAAAAAAAGGATCAATATTGACTTGATGTTACTGCGAACTTGTCGAGCTTTTATCGGCCTCTGAGAAGATGGTGTCTTTCATTGTGATGATTGCTGTTTCATTTCAAGGTCAAGTTTGGACACACTCGAACTCTTTGTTGCAGCTCTGTGCACGTCTAAATTCTGAGGTTTGGTTGGTCGATGCTAAGAAGGCTAGGAACAAACTTCAGTCTTCACTGCAGAATTCATTGACATGTACCGTAAAACAGCCCAAGTCTGTTACAATATTTTGGGCCATGCCATTATGCATGCAGAAACACGTGGGTGAGCTCAAGTGGGCACTCATGGGCAACAAAACTGTAAGAATGTTGATCTTGACTGTTATGATTAGGGCGGAGGTGATGGGAGTAGCAAAAACAATATCAGTTACTTGTGGAAAAAAATAATCCTAAGAAAATAAAAGTTGATGTATTATAAGAGGTGAAAAATTATGTAACATAAAAAAGTAATAATGAATAATGAAAAATATAAACTTGCAAATGATGGTTTTTCAAGGTGAAGAAGGAATGTTCAAAATCACCAGACATGTGACTGCTGACTGGATGCCCATGAAACTTCAGTCCTACATTTTCAATCTCGTGAATAAGCATGGCAAATTTTTTTGTTTGTGATTCCTCCATTCAACTTCGGCGGGTGATTGTTTTTCTTTGTTTGATAGCTACTCAGGCACTTAGTACAACCATTGAATTCCCATTTCTTCTGTGCTTTTTACCTTTTCCACTATCAGTTTGTCTATTTCTGGCGATTTCCAATATAGTAGTTCTTTTACTGTTATTTCTAGCTCCAGCATTCTCCGTTGTCTTTCCTACAGCTGCTGTTAACATTGTTTGTTTCTATGGGAATCCAGTTTAGATATTTATTCCTTATTGTCTGGATATTGCATACTTCCACACTGAAAATAAACACAGGCCTAAAGCTCATTGGGCCATTATTTGAGAAACACAATACCAATTTTAATTTGTGGCTATAAGTAATCTGAATCTTATTATTATTGAGGAAAGGTAGATAAGACTTATTGCTTTCAATTCTTAAACTGTAAAATATTCTAGAGTCTTGAGAAATAGTCTGATACATTCATTTTTAGTTCCACAACATTTTTCAAAATTGTGTCTACACAGATTGCACTACTATGAAAGCTAAAAAGTGTTAAGCATACCTGCTGAGTAGATATGTATAGCATACAGGATACACAGATTATTATTTTAAATCGTTGTTTACTAATATATGTTAAATTTGTTTGCTAGTTTTGTTTTTTGTAAGTAAATTTTACCTGCACAACATAGTGTTTCTGTGTTATTATTATTATTATTATTATTGTTATTATTATACTATACTATCTACCTCTCACACAAACCAAATATAAGTTAACATTACCCCTAAATATGAAGGCAATCCTAAAAGCAAGGTCTCCACAGAAACTTCTTGGGGCTGTTGGCCACACTGTTATGGTTGGTGCTTCTCACACTCCTTGCTGGGACTCAGTCTTGTCTTGGCAGCCATTGAGAAATGAGATTCCATTGGACACTACCACCAAATGCAAGGTTCATGCAGTTATTCTGTTTTCAGACACATAGCATTGAAACAATTGAAATTCACCCACTTGACAGAAATTTGTGGAGAGTCATGTATGGACGTCAAAAGTGATGTAGAGATTTTATGGCCGATCGAACTGAAATTCACATAAAAAAAGGAGTGGAAGATGATAAATTTCTGATGAGACAATCACAACAGTTGAGCAAATCATGTGTGAAGACTTGGATGATCTTTGCGTTTTGGTTCTTGAGTTTTTCTGAAGTGTCATTCACAGGATTTTAACGATAAAGTTACAGTATCAGAAGAAGAATGCTGATGGAAGACAACAAACAAGTTGATTCTACTTGTGAATTTCTTCGCCACTATGGAGACAAAAAAGACAACTTTTTGGACTTGATTGTCCCTAGTGACAAAACATGGGCATGCCACTGTACACCTGAGATTAAACAACAATAGCACAAGTTGTAGAATCCCTCTTTGCTTAAGCTACAAAAATTCAAACACAGTCTGCCACTAAATTTACAGCAACTGTTTTTTTGGGACCACAAGGAGGTATTGTTAGTCGAATTCATGCCTGCTGGGACTGCAGTAAATACTGGAAAATACTGTGAAACACTGAAAAAATAACTCAGACGGTCAATATATGGAAGAAGAGAAATGTTGAAAAAGGTCGTGAGCATCCTCCAAGACAGTGCTCACCAACACATCACCTGTCAAAACCATCACTCTTCTGCATTCACCAAACCTACAGTCCAGACCTGTCACTCATTGTTCTTTAAGTTGAATTTGGTGAGAATATATTTCTGCATTGACAAAAGAGATGAAATATGAAATTCAGTGCCTCCTCAGAGACATGGCATACAAACACTGTCACAGCATCTACAAAATTTCATTGACTGAAATGAAGATTTATGTAGAAAAATTGATAAATGTTCAATCTTTAAATTATGTATATATTATAGAAAATAAAGAGATTTTGGATCTTTAAGAAGCTTTGAATTTGAAGTATATAAAGGCGCATCCACACTATGCCATATGGAAAAGGCAAGACCATGTGGCATAGCATGACTAATGTGGGTGTGTATGTTAACCTTTGCCATATGACAAAAGCCACACAGCTTGCCATCTCATAACCAACTAGTGTTGATCCACTTCAAAGCAAGCCGTGCCATTCTTGAAAAGTGTAGGTAATGGTTATGTACGTCTTGATCTAGGGTGGTTTCATTTGACATTTCACACTAAAGATGGAGTGGTCTAGTGAGGATATCTTTGCGCTAATGGAACTTTACCACACTTGATATGTTTTGTGGGATTGTAGATTGAAATAATACAGAGATCGTAACAAAAGGCATGATGCTCTCACAGAAATAGCAATTGGTTTTGGTGTTTATATGGAAGAAATTGACAGAAATATAATCTAGCTGGATATTTTTCCATAGAAATTAAAAAAGAAAGAATTCCTCTGCTGCACTGTAACTGCCAGGCCCGCCGTAAGCGGATGTGCACATGGAGGGGGGCGGCAAATCAAGTGATCGACAGTCGCCGCCCCGCAATAGTTGCCACTCCATTGTCGCCATGATGAAACTTGCGGGCAACATTTATTTTTATTTTTGAAAAAATCAACTGCTGCTTCAGGCGGCTGGCGACACTTGGGGTGGCAACAATAGGGGGTGGGGGCAAATAATTTTCGAAGGGGCGGCAATCTCACAGTTTCTTGAACCGGTTCAGAAAACTCCTAGATCCACCACTGGCTGTAGTTAGACAAGGGGAGGCATAATCGGTATTACACACGGGTGTTCAAACAGCTAGCAACGGGCCTGGTAACTACTAAACATTCCCTGGCTGGAATAGCTGTTCTTAGTGATGTAATGATACTAGAGGGGGAAAAAACTGCTTTTAGTCAATATAATTATCAAAGGATGGGGAAAATAACCAATCACTCACCAAAGTTGAAGGCTGCGGCAAGTGTAAAACATATGAGACGACGAAAAACATATAGGATATTTCGGTTTAAAATCTTGTTCATGTGGTAAGGAATGAGCCATTTGATTTGGAAGATGTGTACATGCCGAAGTTTACCCCATGACCAGTCAGTCATAGGGTAAACTTCAGCATGTTCACATATCTGTTTGGTTAAATTTTTTTACTTTATCCATGATATATGGACTTTGTGAAAGTCTGTAACTGTTTTAATATAATAAGGTATGCAAATAATTTTCTGCGACACAGTTACTTTGGTTAAACTTGGAAGCTTTTTCAGGTTTATCTATTAATTAACTGCCAACATATCCAGTAATCAAAATTGCTGTGATCTCTGTTTGTGGTTTCCCATTTATATGCACATTATCAACTATGTCAAAATATGGCACTTGATGTTTCTGTAAAAGAATTGTGGTGTATAATTTGATGTGCATATTATCACTTAATTAATATACTAGCTTTTGCCCTTAACTTCATTAGCCTGTACTTTTAAAGTAGAGACCATCTCTTACACCTACATCAAGAGTTGTATGATCCACAGTTCCTGTGGTTTCTTATTCTGGTCCCTATCCGTTTTAGATGTTGACAACCATCTGTACTGTCTTGTCTCTGCTATTTGAAACTCGGAGGTCCAGGTTCTCCGATTTTTTAACCATGAAGTTCATCTCCTGCCAGCACTTCTCTTTCTTGGTACTTTCCCCTGGAGAACAGACTGTAGGAATTTATAAAGGCAATTGTTTCTCATGATGTGGCCAAGATACTGTAGCTTCCTTGTTTTTATGGTGGTCAATATTTCCATATTTTTTTTTAATCTCCTGGAGCACTTCAGTGGTCTGCCCATGGTATCCTCAATATTCTTCGATACAGTTGCATTTCAAATGCTTAAACTTTTTACTGATTGTTGCTGTTAATGTCCATGTTTCAGACAGGAAGACAGGGAACACATAACAGCACAGGAGTCTTATCTTTGTTGTAACTGATAAATATTGGCCATGTAGGGTGAAAAAATTGTATTGATGGTTAATATTGATGGAAATACAGATTTTCTGTTATTCAGTCATTAATACTGGAAAGTAGAGGGGATTTTGTCAATATTATTGACCATGTAGGTGCGAAAATCAATATTTCCATCAATACACATTTCAGTTCACATTGCGTAACAACAATTACAGACCCTATTAACTTCTCAGTTTGTAGATGCACCTCATATTTTCATTTACAAATAAAATTTGGTATAATACCCTGGGGTTTATCAGCAAATGCATAAAGAATTTCAGAACAGAGCAATTAAAATAATGACCAGCCTAAAGCATAGATATCTTATAGATCTTTATTTAAATAAATAAATATTCTTCTGTTGCCATGCATTTACATCTTTGAATCCAATCTATTTAAAAAATTAATATATATATACAAGGGGTGATCAAATGAAAAGATACGAAACGACGTAAAAACGAAACAGTTAAATATTTGCATATTCCGCCATGGGAGAACGTAGCGAGACATCTCGGGATGCGATTGGAGTCTCTGACTGGGATCGGAGCATGCGCGGGCGCCCGCATGCGCAATAGAGAGCAGAGGCTCTTATCAAAAGCGGCGTCCAAATGATGCGGCAGTCCGTATGAGGATAGGATTCCTCAAGCACAGAAAAACCATTAACTCCGATGTGTACTGTGAGACACTCCGACGCCTATGCAGGTCCATCAAGAACAAAAGGGTGTGGTTCTGCTCCATGATAACACGCGTCCACACGTCTCCAGAGTCACACACATAGAACTTGCCAAGTTTAAGTGGGAGGCATTGGTCCATCCTCCCTACAGTCCGGACATGTCTCCCTGCGATTTCCATGTGTTTGGTCCACTGAAGAAACACCTGAAAGGGAAGCGCTTCAACTCGGACGACGTACTCAAGGACGCTGTGAACGACTGGGTCTCGTCACAGTGTCAGGAATTCTGGGAACAAGGTATCCTGCAGCTTGTTCATCAGTGGGATCGTTGTGCTCAGGCCTATGGTGTATATTATGAATAAAGTCTACATTTGTACCCACCGTGTCGTTTCTTACCTTTTCATTTGATCACCCCTTGTATATAACCTCTTCAGTCCCGAGGTATCATATATGATACCTACAGAAATTATTTTTTTCTTGGGCCACTGCACAGCTGAACCTTTTCTGGCCTATTATATCATGTACAATATACATCACGCTTCTCACAGCTCATATGTTCGATCTTCTGCTTTTGGCAGCTCTAATTGGAAACTTGGGATCCTGCAGCTGTACAATATGGCTCCTCGAAATAAAGGTTAAGACATATATTTTTTCCATGAAATAAAGTAACATGAATCAGTGAAGTTGTGTGTATAATTTTCCTGCTTAACTCCTGAGGTATCATATATATAACATCTATAAAAAATTAATTATTGTTTCAATTTTTTTTTAAGGTCATTCATTGTTAATTAGCATTAACACAAAGTAAATAACACAATAGTAGTTCTCTTGCACTTTTATTATGAGCTAGGGACTGAAGAGGATATATATATATATAAAAATATATAATGGGTAAAATTCAGCATTCAAAACCAATAACACATACAAACTGAAGGGTATCAGAAAAGAACATTTTTCTTAGGGATTAAGCATTTACCACTATTACAAATCTTTTTCAACTTATGTATTGTTTACAGTTCAAAAGGATTTAAAAACACAACAGAAACTGACTATAGGGTTTGGAAATGGTAAAATCACTGTCAAGTTTAATTTAAAATTTCGTGGACCTGGTGGTACATTGATTTTTCAGTTTTCAAAGAATATCCAGATTTCGACCTACATATTTCATTTTTAAATATTTAAAACATACCCACTATGTTCTAAGTGATTTCCTCACTATGCTGTTCTTGTCAGGTTTAAAGGAAATATCAAAGCAGTTAGTATTACAGTGTATTTCAACTAATTAAAAATGTAGTATACCCTAACACTGTTTTAAAGGAAATCATCTGAATCAAGGTCTCAAACTTTGTCTTAATTGTTATAATAATAACAACAAAATTTGTCATAGATTGCAATGGCAACTATGGAACTATTTCTTTGTGTAGTACTCCACAAGGCTATCAAATTTTCTTCACATCAGTCATTTTAAATGATATACAACTAGTTAATTTTATTTTGAAGGATATTATGCAAATAGCAAAACCAAACCGTGAATTCAATATCTCGAATGTGTTCTCTACAATTGTGCAATCTCGTGACAACCTTTTAATGGATATTTGCAGAGGTTTATTAATTTATTTTTGAGAGTAGGGGTTCTATAAATTATTATCTAATACAAATACCTCATAAGCAACATACACATGTGGGAATAGATTAGTAATATTCAGCAGAATTGCAGGTGAGAGAGGACTGAGCGTGGCGGTGTAACGGTTAGCGTTCTGGCCTCTCATTCGGGAGGACGCCAGTTCGAATCCCCGTCCGGGCATCCAAATTTGGGTATTCCATGGTTTCCCAAATCACTCCAGGCAAATGCTGGGATGCTTCCTTCAAAAGGCCATGGCCAAATTGTTTCCCATTCCTTTCCCGTCTCTAAAGACCTTGTTGTTAAGAGACGTAAGCAGTTAAAAAAAAATGCAGGTGAGAGTAAATTCAATTTTCCTTCCAAGAACAGTTCTCCAAATCTGCAGTAGAATATCATCCCTTCATCTTAAATTCAATCATTCATTCCAACATCACAATTATAAATTCCTTCTTGTAATGAACTGAAGCCAAAACCACGATGCTTAAAAAACCCTCTAATTTAATACAAGGAACCTGAGTTATCTGGTTTCGTTATAGTTACATGTGTCCATCCAACAAGCTCACCATATCCCAAAAGTGATGTCTCATTCTGAATTCATGAGCTATGTAACCACACACGAGTGTCAGCTGTTTTGAAGTGCTTGATCAAGCTTTTTTTTATTAACTTCAATTTCCGAGAAAAATGTTGAATTTGTGGTATCTGTTATACATATCAATGTATATACTTTTGTTCAAGTAGTTAATGTGTCTCCCTATTTCATTCACTTCACTAACTACATACCAAGTATGTATTATCCTCTTACTTATAGTTAAGCAATGAAGGGAGATGATGTTACTAGCTCCTTGTATACCTATGCAGACAGAAGTGTCCACTAGGCAATGCATCACATGTATTTCCATGTTGTAGTAAGTCGTCAGGTACTTGTATGGGGAGGTAAGTACCAGTAATACCTGTTTATAAAAAATCAAAATGTATAAAATGAATCAGAAATTGCCTTCATAGATTCTTATAGAACATATACAAGCATACAACACGTTTATACCACAAGTAACTCCAAACATCAGATTGAAAGCTATGTCAACTTTTGTACAATTATTTACGTTTTGGAAGAGCAAAACTTAGACCTAGCTAAATAAAAACCACACAGATTCATCCTGTTTGTTAGGCAGAAAGAGAGGCAATGAGCAAATTTGTTGACAGCAGTACTGTCAATAATATTGATTGTGTAAGGTAGCACAGTATTGAGACTGGTTGGTGGGAATATTGACAGCTGTATTTTCAATATTGATACTGAAATTCTATTGATTGTGTAAGGTCTGCTTAACCTCTTCATTTCAGTATACCCCTTACAAACTACATCTTCAATTATCTGCTTCATATATTCTAATCTTTGTCTACCTTTTCTGCTCTTTCCTTCAACTGTTCCCTCCACTAACAAATTAACCAATCCTGCATGTCTTAAAATGTGACCCAACACCCTGTCTCTTCCGCAAGCTTCTTTTCTCACCCATCATTTCCAATGTGATAATTTCGTACTTTATATGTCCACTTAATTTTCTGCATCCTTCTATAGAACCACATTGCAAATGTTTCAATTTTATTTTTTTCTGGTGTTCCTAAACTCCAGGCTTCACTATCATAAAGTGCTGTGCTTCACAGTTCTTTCTGAATCTTAGATCAATAATTGAAACTAAAAGATTCCCCTTTTTCATGAAAACTCTTTTCGCTGGTGTTATTCCACTTTTAATATCATTCCTACTTTGACCATCAGCTGTTGTAATTTTATTTCTTACATATTAAAATTCATTTACTTCTACTGAATCTGATAGCAGTAATATTGGTTTAAATATAAAAATACTATCATTTTTAATACATTTCATCTCTTTTGTCTTGCTTTGGTTTATATTAGGCCAAAATATTCCTTCAGTATATTTTTCATGACCTATAATAACTTCTCAATATCCTCAGTCTTTCTACTTACACGCCATTGTCATGAACAAATTGTTGCATACTGATTTTTTCCCCCCTCCTTTAACAGTCATGCCATATTCAAATTTTTCTATTTCTTCCTTTATTACTTTCTCTACATACAAACTGAATATTAATGGAGATAAACTACAATCTTATCACACACCATTTTTAACTAATGCATGTCTCTCATGATTCTCTACTTTTATTGTAGCCACTTGATTCTTATACAGAAAGGAGTACTTGGGTTACTGATCTTTGCTAGGGATCTTTCATTTCTGTTAAACATGTAAGATTTTCCGTGAAGTTTGATTAAAGTTAAATGTTTTTCTGAAGGCTTCCCAGGCATTTTGAATGGTACAATTCCTTGCTCTGGCCATAAAGAAGCTTTACAAACATTGGTAAGCTTACTGGTACCTGAATCTTCTATGAGATGAATTAAGAGCTGTTTGTGATACATGAAATACAAGAATTGCCCATTTTTTTGGTAAAATTAAGTTACAAACTTAAAAACCAAAACGTTACCTACATATGAAAGTTCATCCAAATCGCTATAGCTATTTCCAAGATTGTCCTGTTTACCATCTCATAAATTGCTTTTAAAGAAAAATCCTATTATTGTGTTAGATAGAAATCTTAATACCAAACAGGGATTAATTAATGATGCAAGATTATTGGTAATTCATTTAGACGAGTACATCATTAGTGCATTCACTTCGATAAAACTGTGCTCATACTTCGCACCTGATCCAGCCTTGATTTTCCAAATGATCAGAAAACAATTCCCAATAAAAGTAACCTTCCCAATGGCCGTTAATAAACCACGAGGTCAGACACTTGAAAGTGCAGTATTTTAATCACCAGAACCTGTACGTGCTGTTTCATGAATTTGTAGATTCAATTAATATTTACGATTGTGTGAAAGACATATACGATCAATAAGTAAATGATAATATTATAACTGCAAATATTGTTTTCAAAGAAGTTACGTAAAGTAAAGAAGTTTGTAAAAAATGCATTTGCCAAAACCAATATCTATTTTTTAAATATCTAATTTTTTTAATATTTTACAATTGAGCATGTAGTATCTAATGATAACAACTCTTTACAATAAGACTGACATTTATTTTACTCTTCAAAATAAAATACCTTTCATTAATAAATTACTTGCATTTACTTATTTCAATAAACGCAGTTGCATTTACTTATTTCCACATTATTATTTTACCATTCGGTGACTGACCATGATACTGTGCGAAATATTCGCATGGGTTACCTAGAATACAAGAACTGTTTGCTTAAAGATATTAGAATTCCTTGTAGTAACCTAAGAGAAACTATCAGTAGGTTTTTCGGTACCTGAAATGTCTGAGATGGCATTAGAGCTGTTTCTGAGATACCAAATACAAAAATTGTTCGTATTTTGTAAAATGCCGTTTTGCATAAAAAGCAAAATGTTATCTAAATTTGAAATTTTATCCTGTTTCTGAGATACTATATATACAAGAATTGCTGCTTTAAAGATATAAAATTCTTCTATTTCGATATTTTGCATCTGACTTCTTTAAAATTTTGAACATCTTGTTCCACTTAACATTATCAAAAGATTTTTCAAAATCATCAAATGCCACAAAAGTATCTCTCTTTTTTTATCCGCCCTTCAAGTATTAATTGCTTCTCTTGTATCACGGTCTTTCCTAAACCCAAAATGATCTTCACCTCCTATCTCTTCTACTATCCTTTCTATTCTTCTTTATATTATCCTGGTCAGTAATTTTGAAGCATCTGGTGCTAGACTTATAGTGTGATAATTCTCTCATTTACCAGTTTGTGCTTTCATCAGAGGTGTGAAGTTGATACTTCTATTAAAATCAGTTGGAACCTCTCCTGTGTCATAAATGTTTGACATCGGTTTGAATAATCTTTCAATTCCTTCAGCTGCTAAGGAATTCAGAAGTTCTCTTATCAATTCCAACTACCTTATTTGATTTCAGATCTTTCAAAGCTTTATCAAATTCTGTTCTTAAAACGGGATCTCCTAAGCCATCAGTATTGACATTGCCTTCTTTTTCCACGGCAATGTTATTTGAATCATCTCCATCTCATGTTTTTTCTGTGTATTCCTTCCACTGGTTAGCTCTGTCTTCTGAGTTTAAAAGAGGTATTCCTACAGCAACTTTCATGTTTGTACATCTTTTCTTCATTTCTCCAAAATTTTGTTTGATGTTCCTATAGGCCACATTTTCTTTATCTATGGCCACTTCCTTTTTTACTTCTTCACACTTTTATTGCAGCCATTTTTTTTTAAAATTCCCTGTTTGTTTGATTTCTAAAACATCTTTGCTACTCTGTTCCTGCTTCATCCTAAGTATTTTTGTACCTTCGCCTCTGATCCACCAATTTCTCGGTGATCCAAGGTTTTTGGGAAGCTTGTTTCCTAAATGCTAATGTTTCTTTACCAGCTTTGATCATTTCTCTCTTCAATGCATTTCATTCATCCTCAGTTGAACTACTTAAGAGTTATTTCTTAGACTCACATCTACCATCTCTGAATATTTTTCTCTCACAGTATATTGTTTGTTTGTTCACTCCCAGTCTATTAGCTTGCATTGTTTCTTTATTCTCTTGAATTTCAGCCTGCACTTCATAACTATCAGATTGTGGTCAGAGTCTGTGTGTACAGTCTATAACTTGATTCCTGAACCTCTGTTTGATTGTGATATACTCTAGCTTATATCTTCCTGTATCCCCTGGATACGATTCTTAAATGGTGTGTTTGCCACAACTAGTGTATTTTCACAAAATTCTGACAACATGCTTTCTTGCTCATTTATTTCTCCTATATCAAAACTTCCTACAGTTTTCCCCTTTTTCTTTAGCTTCTCCCATTACGGCATTTTTAGATTTTCATCCCTCTTGGCACATTGAATTAATTCTTTAATTTCATCATATGTTTTCTCTATTGCTTCATCATCTTCCTGTGACATTAGCACATATACTTGTTCTAACATGGTTGGAGAAAGCTTAGTTTTAACGCTCATCTAACTGTTTATAATAACTCACACATTTCCCTATTCTCTTGTTAATTTTAAACTCCACACCAGTAACTCCACTGACAGCATGTGCTCTGACTGTCCTGATTATTATTCTCCAGGCCAAAAATTCTGTGCATCCTTCCACTTAATCTCACTAATCCCAGTGACGTCTAACTTAAATCATCCCATCTCCATTTTTATGTATTCTAATCTACCTGCCCTATTGAGACTTCTAACATTCCATGCTCCGACTCGTAGAATGTTTCTGTTCATTCTGATGACTTCTCCCTGAGCAGTCTCCACCCAGAGATCTGATA
Organism: Vandiemenella viatica; assembly: GCA_031002005.1. Taxonomy (NCBI): domain Eukaryota; kingdom Metazoa; phylum Arthropoda; class Insecta; order Orthoptera; family Morabidae; genus Vandiemenella; species Vandiemenella viatica. Next base: position 302,713,274 of record JARYHS010013630.1, on the reverse strand, counting down.
GGGGAACTATTTTAACTCCAGTAAATGTAACGAAGAAGAAGCCATCATTCTATATGTAATTTCATAGGTATGAATGTCATTGGGGTACCCTGTAGGTCTTAAATGCCATTGCCTTCTGCATACCCATAGTGTTGATCAGTTCTGATTCATCTATCCTAGGGGCTGTTTCCAACCCCTAGGGAAAGAGGATGCTCTGGACCTCACCTCCAATCAGGAGACTGTTGGAAAGCTGTGGGTGACTCCGTATACCAGGATTCATTCACTCACCAGAGCCTCGTCTATGCAAATGGATTGACTAACATGAAGGAAAGATTGACTCTGTGTTGGAAGAGGCTTATGTCTGCCAAATCCTTACACCATGTGTAAACAAACTTTTACTTAATTCCTCTGAATAATACTAAGCTGTACATTCCACTGGAACCATGAAAAAACATATTGACTGCAGGTAGTACGGAAAAATAACTGGAATAGCATTGCCGTGGGCGGTACATGTTTCTGTGGCTAGGCATTTATAGCGCCACTCACTGTCAGTTCAGTGCTTCCTGTGTTGTCGACTTGGCTTGTTCTGTTAATCTGTAGTGATTGTTTTTGCTAGTGTTTTTTTTTTTTTTTTTTTTTTTTTTGATGATGGCAAGTTTCAGTGAACAACATGCATCTGTAAAATTTTGTATTCTACTCAGTAAAAACGCTGCTTAAATTTTTTAATGTTGAAAACAGCTTACAACGATTACGCTATGGGAAAAACTTAAGTGTAGGAGTAGTTTCCTCGGTTTAAAAATGGCGACATGTCGATTGATGACAAACCTCATTCTGGGCGTCCATCAGCTGTCCCAGTCGACGAAAATGTTGAAAAAATAACTGAAGATTTGGGAATGAAAAGGATTGCTGGCAAGTTTATTCCTCGGGCTCTGACTCACAATCAAAATTAACATCGAGTTGAAACATGCTGTGCTTTGAAACAACAGCTTGAAATTGATACAGATTTTCTGTCAAAGGTGATGAGTTATGGTGCTATGGTTATGACCCAGAAACAAAGCAACAGTCAAGCCAAAGGAAGATGTCATTGTCACCCCGACCAAAAAAAATGTTGTCAAGTCAAATCTAGCATCAAGACAATGCTCATTTGCTTTTTTGATGCCAAGGGTGTAGTTCATTCAGAGTTTGTTCCTCCATATCGGACTGTCATCCAAGAAGATTGTGCAATAGTGTTTGTCAAAAAAGACCCGATTTTTGGCAGACGGGAGACTGGTTCTTCCACCATGACAATGCACCTGCACTCACAGCAGTTTTTGGCTAAAAATGGCATGGTTCCACTGTCCCACGCATCTTACTCACCTGACCTGGCCCCGTGTGACTTTTTCTTATTTCCATGCATGAATAGGGGCATGAAAGGACGCTGATTTGACAACATTGAAGATGTCAAGAAAAAAATTAGGGAGGAGCTGTCAGCCATTTCTAAAGGTGGCTACAGAAAATGTTTCGAACAGTGGAAGAACCAGTGGAACAAATGTATTAGTTGTAATGGAGAGTATTTTGAAGGGGATGAGGTTGTTTTGTAATAAATTTGAAAATATAGTTTTAAAAAAATAATTCTGTTTTTTTGGGTACCCCCTCATAACATCTTTAGCAGGTACAAATTTGTCGGCGCTTTTATCTAAATTTCCCAACTTTCTGATTTTATAACAAATGAAATATGTCCTTTTTTCCCCCCAGGACTACATTATTAAATACTCCATCAAGATCTGACCAGTAGTTTTCACGTGAATCCCACTTAAACAGACACACAAATTTTAAAGACAGTTGTTTCTTCTCTGTAACGTAAGAAAAATATGCTAACCTTTTTTTTTTTTTTTTTAATCTTAAATACACAGACTTTATTACAGTTACATTCTTATAAATCTTTCAGCTTTCCTAGATCATATCAAAATAAAACAAAACTTATTTTATAAAAATTAAATTTACCTGTGCAGACTTAGTGCTGCTTTCTACGATGTTTTATAGCCAACATTTCGACACCCAACATGAGACCTTCATCAGGAACTTGGTTGAAAGCAATGCTAAACCCATAAGCGTTTTTTTGTTTGTTGACATGATGCTTGCTAAAAACATGTAATATTAAATTTTATTTTACCCATGGGGCCATGGGCTATACGTCAATGGAAACTCCATCAAAACCCAACCAATAATTTTTTGTGACTTGCGTTCAATGAAATATCGTGATAAATTTATCAGTTTTACGACCTTGCATTAAAATGAAACACACACAATTATGCCCACAGGATCATGGGTTGCACATTAAATGAATCCTTACAAAAATCTGACTGTTAGTATATGATTGTATCATGTTCAGTGGAACATTGTGGAAACTTTTGTCTTAAATTCTCAGATTTTTTACATTTGCAAACATTCCCTATTTTATACTTAAAGGCTTTCATGGCCGTAATGACTAGTCGGTATAGTGCTGTGTCTTAGTATTAATTGACAACATTTCTGCTGAACTTCTTTGGCCTTCTTCTCTGTCAAAATGCACTTAGACGTATTTTATATGACCTACTATGCACAGTTAAGATGTTTGACACTATACTGCATGGAAACTACCTTATTTTACTAATGGGACCACGAGCTATACATTAATCAAAACCCTGAAAAAATACAACCAGTAATTTTGTGTGAATCCCGTTCATTTCGGTTTGCAAACACAAAAATTTATAAAAAGGTTCATTTGTTCTTTCTATTTAGTACCTCAAACTTTTTTAGAAAAAATACCTCAAATACCCGAAATCAGTTTTGTTATAGTGCTTTGATATAATGTTTGATTGAGCTTTAAATGGCTATAATAAACAGATAAATATGTTACTGTTTCTATATAAATTTGAAACTAAACTCTTACACTTTACAGCTTAGCAGTTGAGATTATTCTTGTTACCTGGGGAAGGTATTTGAGTCATAATAAAAATTTACATACCTATATTTTTACCCAAATATTATAATTGATCTGAATATCTTTTTTAGCTGGTGAATGATTATCTACGTGACAATTATTTCTCAAGACTTGGAAATAATTTGAAAGATTCTCGTAAGCTAAACATAGCAGCTTGTCGATTGATGTTGGATATAATGCCTGGCTTGGATACTGCTGTAGTCTTCCAATTGGTAAGTGCATTAACACAAGTATTCCTTAAAAGCATGAATTCTGATAACTGTTTCTTAAGACTGTTCATTTAAAATTTAGGGGGGGAGAGGGGGGGGGAAGGAAAACAACTTTAAGTGCTTGCTGCAACCGTAAGGAATCTGTAATATCCTTTTTTCCTATTTTAAGGTAATAAAATTGAATAATATATGTAATGTAAGTCATACCTTTTAATTTTATTTACACGTATGTTTTATGGATATTTTATGACCATTTTACATTTTTTTCTGTTTGTTATCCATGAAAATTTTTCATTGTTGGATTAACAATATATGTTCTTTCTCAGCAGCAAAAGATCTTTTCAATTATTAGTGCCTTGACAATTTGAGTTGAAGTGTGCAGTAATAAGAATTGACACTGTGATATTGCTTCCAGACTATATTTTCAACAAATTTATTGTGATAAGGCATTAATTTTCAATCATGTAGATTTGGTTTATGGCATCAAATGAAGAGTAAATAGGCCATGTATAAATATTTCTTTGATAGTTATAATTTGTATGAAGGTATAAGGAAAGAAAGTGGTGTAATCCTTGGGTCACATACAAAATCATTGAGTTAATGGACCAGAGGAGAAGGCATAAAAATGCATAAGTTAAAGCAGTAAAACAGCAGTACAAATGTTTTAGAAATGAGGTAAACAGGAGACTGAAAGAAATCAAAAGAAAAATGGCTGGAAGAATAAATAATGAATTGTTTGTAGGTGAGGTAGATACAGTTTATAGGAAGATCAAATATATATAAACATTATAGAAGCTGAAGGCAGACTTTTTTATCCTTGAAAGAAGAGCTCACTCATGGAAGGAATACATTGAGAAATTGTACAATGAGGGTGGCATGAACAACAGTCTGTTTGAAAATGCAAGAAAAATTTTATGCTAATGTAAGAAATCCTGCTTTAAGGATTTACTTTGACATAGCTTTGAAAGATTTTAACTTAAATATCACAGTAGAAATTGATGAGATTCCTGCAGGATTACTAAAATCTTTAGGAGAATAATGACCTGAAAGATTATTCATATACTGTACATATTGAAAAGCTATGAAATAGGAATAGTGTCTAACAGATTTTATTAACAGTCTCATCTTCACACTTATAAAAAAAAGCACAAGCTTACATATAAGAAAATTATTCCATAGTAAATCTGAAATCACGTACTTTGTTATTACTGACGGAAACATTGTACAAAAGGAAATAAAGGAAAGTGAAAGAAATGATGTTTAAAGACGAATTTGGGTTGAGGAAAAGCTGGCATACAAGGAAACCAGTTTTGCTTTAAGGTTGATAATGAAAGCATAGATCAAGAAAAGAAGGATACATGTTCGGGCTTAGAAAAGTTCTCGATTATATGCCCCGCAGGGGCCTGGTACGCAAGTGCCAGGTATGGGTTTGGCGAACCTGCAGTGCCCGAGCTGGAAACTTGTGAGCGCCGCAAGTTTCCCACACCATAAACTCCTACCATGCTTCAACGACCACCGTAGGGCGTGGCGGTGGAACGTTGTGTGCCTAGGAGAACGGGGATCTTGGCTTCATCGCCCAGATCGCGAGGATGGTACAAACCTCTATTAAAAACCCCTCAACCTCATGGTCAGCCACGTGCCGAGGAGTTGCATGGGTGAGAGGTAGATCACTCGCTAACGTGCAACCTCAGGGGCACCTGCGCACCCCTGTTGTATAAGCGCTTCTTTTTTACCTGTTTTTTTCTCGTGGTACCAAAATTCCTTCTCACAAAAAAACCAAAGACCCCTGCGGCCTGAGTGTGTCGCAGGCAAATAAAGTACACCCAGTTCAAACAAGCAGGCGAGGGTTGATAGCCCTCCTCCAGAACAACAAAATAATGGGAATGGTTGTTTTATAGACAACACCTTCGTTATAATGACAAGGGTGGAGGGATCTTTTGAGAAGGTCTCTCCATTTTATGTACACAAGGGTTTAGAGGGTATTGCGGGTACCCTCAAATCGGTCAAAAAGCTGAGGAATGGGACACTGCTTGTGGAAACATCCACCCACAGGCAGGCTGTCCAACTCCTTAAGTGCAAGAAGCTCGGAGAGTTTGCAGTGAAGTGCAAACTCCATAAAACTCTAAATTCTAGTAAAGGTGTCATCACCTGCAGGGACCTTATGGATTTAGCGACCGAGGAACTCCTTAAGGAGTGGTCAACAGAACATGTAGTCGAGGTTCGTCAGATTAAACGAAGGGTTAACAGCAGTCTTGAGAAGACAGCCACCTTCGTCCTGACGTTCGACACTCCGACGCTGCCCAAAAACATCTAGGTAGGATATTTGAATTTGAATATTCGCCCGCATGTACCGGACCCAATACGCTGCTTCAAGTGCCAGCCGTTCGGTCATACGACGGCGACCTGCAAGTGCAACCCCACCTGTGGGAAATGCAGAAAGGCGGCTCATGAGGCAGGCGTTAGTTGCACCCTCCCATAGGTGTGTGTCAACTGCTCTGGGGCACATCCAGCCTGGAGCAGAGAGTCTTGATTGTATCTGGAAGAAAAAAAGATACAGGAGTTGAAAACGAAAGAGCACATATCGTATGGCGAAGCCAAGAAGCGATATAAGGCTCTGGCTCCACCAGTCTTCGCTACCAACTTCGTAAAGACGTTATCAACTGCAGTCAGGAAAGAAAGTATTGCTACCCAGACATCCTTTGCGGACATGGGCACAAGTCCAACATGCTCATGTCAGTGCAGATGTGGTGCCGCACCCATCAAGGTCATTACACCTAGAACCGCGGACGTGGGTAGCATCACTCCGGCAAACTCGACCACATCGACAGCAGGTTCAGCAAGTCTACCAGCAAAAGCACTGCCATCCGTTACAGTAGCTACAGACGTGGGTGCCTCTGCAATAGCAGAAAGGGCACCCACAGCTGAAGCATCATCTTTAGCAGATGTAGTAATGGCAACACCATCTGCCAGTAGCGGATGGCAGAAAGTGCAGAAAGTTCGGGGCCCGAAGTTCAATTAAACGGTCCCCACCAGGTTCTTGAAGTCCCCTTTTACTTCTTCTCCCAGTTCCCCAAATGGCAGGGAGAAGAAGGGGAGAAGGCCTCAGCGGAAGAAAAGTCTGCAAGACTCCGAGGCCTTAGAACAACAGTCGACGTAATGCTGGTGGACGAACCTGGTTCCGTTCCTCAGCAACTACCATTGGAGGACCCACCTGAACCGGGACGGGTGGTTTTAAATAGGTAGGATGGCTCCCATACTTTAGTGGAACGTCAACGGCTTTCAGGCTCACAAAGAAGAAGTCCAACTCTTAGCACAGTCTAATCCATTGTGCCTCTGCTTACAGGAGACACATTTTAGACCATCGCACCAACCAGTGCTAAGAGGATATGACATATACCGAAAGGTCGATACCGATGGTGATAGAGCTAAGGGAGGAGTGGCTGTGTTAGTCCGAAACACTGTCCACTCCGAGCCCGTTGCTCTCACCTCCTCATTACAAGCAGTAGCGGTGAAAATACATGGTCCAATCCAACTGACCATATGCTCTCTCTACCTGCCACCCAGTTTGTCCGTCGATTACGACGACCTGGTTGGCATCGTACGACAACTCACTCGGCCCTTCCTCCTTTTGGGGGATTTCAACGCTCATTGTGCTTTGTGGGGTTCCATCTGCGACTGCCCCGGGGATCGGGTGGTTGGTAGATTGATAGACCAAGGAGGAAATTTGCATCCTGAATACAGGGCAAATGACTCATTTCACCACTGCTTCCGGTATGTCTTCTGCCATTGACCTTGCTTTGTGTTCTCCCTCAATTGCGGACTCCGTGCAGTGGGAGGTGGATCGCGACCTACATGGAAGCGACCACTTCCCTATTTGGATGCAAGTTGAGTGTGAACGTGGAGGAGGTAATAACCGGCGTATATGGAACTTCAGTGGTACAGATTGGCAGCTCTTCTGCCGTTCTGTACTACTGCAACCCTGTGGCAGTATACAGGAGAAGGTGAATCACTTCACCGAAGTGATTCACCGTACAGCTGATGTCTCCATGCCGAAAAGCTCCGGAACGCTGTGAAGGACGCCCGTCCCCTGGTGGAACGAAGAATACCGTTCCGCCATCCAGGGTTGCAGATGGGCGTTGCATCATTTTAGGTTGTGCCCAACATCTGACAACCTAGCAGCTTTCCGTATAGCCGGAGCTAAGGCGCGTCGCGTTATTAAGGAAAGCAAGAAAAGGTCTTGGTAGAACTTTGTGAGCACTATAAATCGTTCCCCACCTTCATCGAAAGTATGGGAGTCTATCCGCCGTATATCTGGAAGGTACTCCCGCCCACCAGTATCTGGGTTACTGGATCACGGACGTATAATTACCGACGAACAAAGCATAGTGCAGCTGATGGAGGAGAATTTGGCCCCATCACATCGTCTGCTAACTTTGACCCTCGGTTTCAGTGACGAAGAGTTGCTGCCGAGAGGCGCCCGCTGTGCTTTGATTCGTTGAATACAGAGGCCTACAACTGCCCATTTACATCTTGGGAGCTGGAGTCAGCGTTAAACAGCGCAAACGACACTGCTCCAGGGCCTGATATGATCCAGTACCAGATGCTGAGGCATCTCAGTAAGGATGCTAAAAAGTACCTTCTAGATATTTTTAATGATGTATGGACCGGAGGACACTTCCCCGACTTGTGGAAAGAAGCAACATTAATTCCCATTTTAAAACTTGGCAAAGACAAATTGTTGCCAGGTAGTTATCATAGTATTGCCTTGACTAGCTGCGTAGGGAAGACACTGGAGAGGATGGTGAATTGCCACCTCGTCTAGTGTCTTGAGTCTCGTAATCTGCTGAGCCGCTTTCAGTGTGGATTCAGGAAGTTCCGTTCCACCTTGGACAACCTGATCCTCCTGGAGGTGGCAATACAGGATGCGTTCATCCGCAGCGAACACCTTGTGGGTGTTTTTTTTCGATATTGAAAAGGCCTACGATACTACCTGGCAGCATGTTATTTTAAAACAGTTACATAAATGGGGTTTTAGGGGTAACCTACTCCATTTTTTAAAATCTTTTTTATCTGGTCGTTGCTTCCGGTACAGAGTCGGTAGTGAAGTGTCTGATCTTTTTAGTCAGGAAAATGGTGTTCCTCAGGGGTCAGTTTTAAGCATGACACTCTTCGCCATTGCTATAAATAGCATTGGAGCCATAATAAGGAGTGCCATACGGTACTTCTTATATGTGGACGACTTTTTAATTTTTATTGCATCGTCCAGCCTGAGAAGCGCAGAGCGGCAGTTGCAGCTTGCGTTGAACTGGCTGGACGAATGGTCAGTACACACCGGTTTTCGTTTCTCCGCTGAGAAAACCCGGTGTGTACTTTTTACTCGCAGCAGAAGCCTTTTACCAGAGATTCACCTTACCTTGCGGAACACCATTTTAAGTTTTATCGATACTGTTCGGTTTCTAGGCCTAATTTTAAACAGTAGGCTCAACTGGCTTGCGCATCTAAAGGATGTGAGAGCCAGGGCCTTAAAAGCTCTTTATCTTTTAAAATGTCTGTGTGGCAGGTCGTGGGGTGCTGACCACTCCTGCTTTCTACAATTTTACAGAGCCTTTGTACAGTCGCAGTTGGAATACGGCTGTATCGTGTAGGGTTCGGCACGGGGCAGCTATCTGCGTATATAGGATAGTGTCCACCATGCTGGAATTCGGCTCGCCACAGGTGCATATCGCACTAGCCCTATTGTCAGCATCTGTGGCGACTCAGGCGAGCTGCCGCTTACCATCTGCCGGCGACTCCTCATGGTGCGACACTATCTGCACGTTGCCATAACACCTGGCAGTCCCGTGTATGACATAGTTCTACATCCCAACTATGAGTGGCTCTATACCAACCGGCATAGAGCCACTAAACCGTTCAGCTACCGTACAAAGGCTATTTTAGAACAATACGGATTCGAGCTTCCCTCTTTTTATCACCAGGGTTGGAGTAAATCTCCTCCCTGGCCCAGAACAATTTTAGACCTGTCTCGGTATAATAAACTGTGTACCGCTGACCGTGTTTTTAATAATATTTTTAGAGACATTTTAAATCAGCATCACACCTTTACCCCGCTGTATACGGATGGGTCTAAGCAGGCTAACAGAGTTGGCTGCTCCGTAGTGTTGCCTTGAGCGACTTACACATACAAACTTGAAGGCAGGTGCAGCGTTTTTACTGCCGAGTGTTACGCTGTGCTAAAGCCACTCCAGCATATGAAAGTAAATCATGATAAGTGTTTCATCATATGCTGTGATTCCCTCAGCTATATTCAGGCCATAGGAAATATGTATCCAGCAGATCGTCTAGTCCAGGACATCCAGGACGCCCTCCATTCCCTCCAATCTCGTGGAAATGAGGTATTATTCTGCTGGGTACCCAGCCATGTGGGAATCAGAGGGAACGAGGCAGCTGATGAAGCTGCCAAGTTAGCCTGCGACAAGGTCAGAACCGACTTTGATCCGATCCCAAAGTCAGACCTTGCCTCGGCGGTGAAGAGATTTGTTTTTGAAGTTTGGCAGAGGCAGTGGCTAGAAGTTGAGCATAATAAGCTCCGGCTGGTCAAACCGACCGTTCAGCCGTGAAGCAGCTCCTTCCAGCGGGCGAGGAGGGATGAGGTCCTCCTTGCTCGCCTCCATATAGGGCACTGTCCTCTAACTCATAGTTTCCTTCTCCGCCGGGAGGACCGACCGGAATGTGATGTTTGTGGCGTACCTTTGACGGTACGCCACATTTTAACCGAATGTGTACTGTTTGATTTAAGGGCAGACGTTGGTTTAGCCAACGATCTGCCCCTTATTTTAAACGATGACGGTGACTACGTGGCTAAGGTTTTAAAGTTTTGTAGCTTGGCTGGTCTTGCCCCAAAAATTTTGGGCAGATCAGCCTAGGTTTTAGATTTGATTGGTGGCCATTTACAACCACCAATCCAAGTACTGTTTGTACTTGCGACATTGCTTATATGGCTGGCCCTTTTACAGCCATCCAGCTAACTCTTTTTTTTAAACTGGTTGGCCCTTTTACAGCCAACCAGTTAATGTATTTATTTTTATAATTTATTGCCTATTTAGAGTAATAGTTTCAGTTTTATATTTTACTTTGCCATCTGTGTGGCCGATCTCTTTACAGTCGGCCACACAGACGGTATTTTAGTTAGTATGTTAGTATTTTATTGTGCTGTCTCTGTGGCCGACCCCTTTACAGTCAGCCACACAGACGGCAATTTTGCCACGTTGTCATGCCTGGTATTAGTTAGGGCGCTGATAATTTCGATGTTGACGCGCCCTAAAGCCGGTAAAACAACAACAACATCAGTTATTTGAAACAAGACAAGATGGTCAAAATTTTTAAGAAATCAAGTATGAGGCCTCGAGATTGAAAGGCAATTAATCTTTACTTACATGTAAATCTGTATGCTGTTTGTTATAACGTAACACAAAAACAACCCAACAGATTTTTATACTGTGGTACAGTTTCAAAGTTTAGGTTCTGACTTAAAATTTGTGACATTTCTTGTGATTCTACATGTCTTGGCACTAGAATAGGAAATGTAAATCTGATCTTCACTTCAATTTTTTTGGAGCCATGTTTCATTTAATAATCCCTATAAGTTCAGAAGAAGAGAACATCATCATGAAGATGAATGATACCTTAGATATCTCATGCCAATGTTGCCCATATTGGCGAGTCTTTGCTTAGGAGAAATCGAAGCTAAAAACTCCTAAAAAAATATGCTGAATATATATCTGTTGAAAAGGTGATAATATTATTGTCAGTATAATTGATTATGGCCTCAAGATGTGCCATTCCCATACTGTGTGCCTCAGATTCATTACCTGATGGGAACATTTCTTATATTCTTTGTCTGCATTCTTTTTTACAACTATTCGATTTTGCATCGTGACAAATTAAAAAAAAAAAATCATCACATTTTTTGTTTTTTGGTTTCTGTTAGCAATAGAAGTTAAGAACTGTAGAAAGAAACAGAGATAAGAATATTTGAAGTTGTTCACTGAGGATCTAGATTCTAATTTTAATCTCTGGCACAAGATGTAGTTGTAGCCTTGATGATTGTGGTTTATTTGTCTCGCTTCTTAATTATATATGTCATTGAATTAGCATCTGCAAATAAGGAAGGAATGGAAAAATAATCTGTCACGTACCACAGATAAAGGTTCGAAGGTCAAGACAACACAGAAATACAAACACACTTTATAATATTTCAGTAAAAACCCTTAGTCATTTTAGAGGTGAGAAATATGGCAATACAATCAGATTTGCATATATTGAGACCTACTATATGACCGATCCATAGATGAACCAGATGAGAATGGTGTGCATTGCCATTGGTGGAGCAATCTGAGCAAAAATAATCAGGGCCGGCCCTAGGATTTTCAGGCGCTGGGTAAGCGTTAGTAGCAGTGACATAACCGGTTCAGGCCCGTGGAAAATTCGCTGCACTAGATGACCCGTGCGAAGCAAATATTTATTTTTTTAGTTTAATATGTACGCATCAAAATACTTACAACGTATTAAGAAGCAGTTAGGAAAATTTAAAACGCTTTGTGTGTGTGACAATCTGTCACTGACCTTAACAAAATACAACCAACCTGAACAAAATACACACAGAATATCAACATCTCTATGATATGTGTTGCTGTGTGAATAAAATGTTTACATTGAAATTGTATAGGGGGGAAAAATATTTCTGTAACAGAATTTTTTTTTGGCAAAAGCTACTTATTGTATAAAAAATAGTTTATTGACATGTCTGTGATACCTGCTACTCCAATCTAGGGATTTGGCTCTGAACTGTCTCATACGCACTACCACTTTAAGCATCAAATTCAAAAAAATTATTTCTTAATGTATAATTTTATCTAAATGGAAAGCTTAATCTTTAAAATGGTATGACAATTATCAATTTCGGTTAGGGATCAAAAGAGATAAAAGGCTCGTTATAAAAAAAAAAAAAAGTGCTGTGGAAATAATATTGATACTTTTGCCCTTTAAGGGTCGAATATTACAAAAAAAAAATCTTCCTTAATATATGATGTCACCAAAGTGCAGACATTAATCTTCATAATACTACTTCATTCGATATTTTCGATATTTTGGTTAGATATCCAGGAGATAAATGACTCAAGACACAAAAAAACGCATTTTGGAAATATTGTCATTTTTGCCTTTTAAGGGTCGAATTATGAAAAATTCCATTCTTAAAATATAATGTGACTATGGCGGAGACCTTACTCTATAATATGATACCTCATTTGTCTATATCGGTTAGATATCAAGAGAGATAAATGGCTCATGACACAAAAGTGCGTTGTAGAACCATTTATACTTTTTCCCTTTAAGGGTTGAATTCCAAAAAAATTCTTTCTTAATATATGATGTCACCAAAGCGGAGACATTACTCTTCATAATCCTACTCCATTTATCAATTTCGGTTAGATATACAGGGAGATAAATGACTCGAGACACAAAAAACGAATTTTAGAAATATTGGCATTTATGCCCTTCAAGGGTCAAATTATGAAAAATTACTTTCTTAAAATATAATATGACTGTGGTGGAGACCTTTATCTTAAATTTGATACCTCATTTATCTATATCGGTTAGATATCATGGGAGATAAATGGCTCGTGACACAAAAACGTGTTGCAGGAATATTGATACTCTAGCCCTTTAAGGGTAGAATTCTGAAAAATTCCTGTCTTAATATATAATGTCACCAAAGTGGAGATCTTAGTTTTTAAAATGACACTTCATTAAACGATTTCAGATAGGAATCCAGGGAGATAAATGACTCGTAACACAAAAAACAGCATTTCAGAAATTTTGACATTTTTTCCCTTTAAGGGTTGAATTCTGCAATATTCCTTTCTTAAAATATGATGTGACCAAAGTGGAGACCAAAAGATTTAAAATGGCATCTCATTCATTGATTTCGGTTTAGTATAAAGGGAGATAAAGACTTGTGACAAAAAAATACATTCTGGAAATTATATGATGGGACCCTCCCTCAAAACAGTGGGCCGGGATACATTTGCACCGCTAAACACTGTCTAACGCTGGCCCTGAAAAAAATTGTGGGAAGGAAACTTTGTAATGAACAGTCAAAGGAAAATAAAAATTAAATGATGAAATCGGTTCTTAACAGAGGTTGAGGCCAGGGGGATGTCTGGTGTCTAGGATATGTTCTCATCTACGGATTTCTTAAGGGGTGATAGTATCGGGATAAACTCTGACGGCTATCACAGTAAAACATATTTTAAGATTGTTAGGGGTGGGGTGGGGGGTGGCAGGCATTGGTTGCCACCATATGGTATGGGTTGGCAGTATAAACTGTTTGGTTGTTACCATTCATCCTGATACGTATGTAAAGTGCCAGGTACGGGTTTGGCAAACCCACGGTGCCCGAGCTGGAAACTTGTCAGCTCTGCAAACTCCTACCATGCTTCAACAACCACCGTAGGGCATGTTGGTGGAACGTTGTGTGTCTAGGAGAGCGGGGATCTTGGCTTCATCGTCTGGATTGAGAGTACGGAACAAACCTCTATAAAAAATCCCTCAACCTCAAGGTACAACACGCGCTGAGGAGCTGATTGGGTGATGAGGACAATTACTCACTAGCTTGTTACCTCAGGGGCACCTGCACACCCGTTGTACAGGGTGGCGCAAAAAGAATACATGGATTTAATTTGAGTAGTATAAGTGCTGGAAGTGGAATGTAGGGTTGGGGGACCTGTTGTTTTGTAGGTTAGTGTGTCCAGCTTCAGTAGCAATGGCACAGTGGTCCGTGAAGCATCGCATTTTCACTCTTGAACATTTTTTCAAAAGTAATGAATCTGTTATCACTGTTCAACGTCTTTTCCGAACACATGTTCAATGTTCCGCGAAATGATTTGGTTCCTGATTGCAACACAATAATTCGTTGGGTTAGCTCTTTTTAGAAAACTGGAAGAGTCATGAAGCAGAAGTCCTCTGGTTGTTCTTGTACGGTGCGAACCCCTTAAAATGTCGACAGAGTAAGAGCGTCTGTTCTTCAAAGTCCTCGCCGCTCCCCGAAGTGGCACGCTCCAACTCTGGGTTTGTCTCGTCGATCGCTGCAGCGCATCCTGATAGATGCATTACAATTTCATCCTTACAAAATTATGATCATGTAGAAGATTCATGAATGTGATCATGAGTAATGGAGACTGTTTTGTGTGAGAATGCTTGATTTTCTTGCTAATGATCATGTTTTGTTTATGATGAGCGATGAAGCTCACTTCCATTTAGACGATTATGTAAACAAATAAAACTGTCGGTATTGGGCAGCAGACAAACCACAAGAACTGCATCAAACACAAATGCACAGTTCAAAAGTTACCGTTTGGTGTGAAGTTTCAAAAGTGGAAATCGTTGGGCTTTATTTTTTTTTTGAGAGGGTGGTGTTAGTGTAACAGTGAATCCTGAATGATATGTTGCAATGCTACACAATTTTTTGTAGCCGCAACTTGACACTTTAGGGATCAACATGGCAGAGATGTGGTTCCAACAGGATGGAGCCACCACCCACATGACGAATGATTCCATGTCAGTTGTCCGAGAAATTTTTCCACAACACATGATCTCTGTGAGTACATTTTCTCTGTGACCAAAATAAAGCCAATTATAACAGTTTGAAATTCATGCGTTTTTTTTAGTCACCCTGTATTAGCCTGGTGGATGTGCAGTGGAGGTACACACTACCAGACCTTTCCTCCTTAACTGGTGGGACCAAAATTCAAGCTAAAACTTAAAAAAAAACCTCTAAATAAACCAATAACAAATCAAATACCTAAACACACTCAGTTATAAGAAGCGGGTTGATAGCCCCCCTCCCCCCTTTCCGAGTCTGAAAGTGATAGTAATAGAAAAGTTTGTTTGCTTGCGAACACTTTTATAGTAATGCAATGGGTGGAAAGAACTTTCAAAAATGTATCCCCGTTCTACGTTTCTGAGGTATTAGAGGGTTTGGTAGGGACCCTAAATTCGGTAAAAAAACTTGAGGAACGGTACACTGCAAGCTACCCAACTTCTTAACTGTGAGAAACTCGGGAAGTTTGCCGTTACTTGCGAACTCCACAAATCT
Organism: Vandiemenella viatica; assembly: GCA_031002005.1. NCBI lineage: Eukaryota > Metazoa > Arthropoda > Insecta > Orthoptera > Morabidae > Vandiemenella > Vandiemenella viatica. The sequence continues at coordinate 302,697,970 of JARYHS010013630.1, read as the reverse complement.
CTGAATATCAGCGATATTATTGATATAGGTACAGAGGAACTTGTTAAGGAGTGGGAATATCAGAAATTGGTCGAGGTACGTCAGTACACACGAAGGGTAAATGGCAGTATTGAAAATACTGAACCTGAATATCTGTCTATAAGTTCCAGTCCCAGTGCGCTGCTTTCAGTGTCAGTGGTTTGGACATACAACGGTATTGTTTAAGGGCAGCCCCTCCTGTGGTAAGTGCCGCAAGGGGTACACAAGCTGGGTGTCAGTTGTACGCTACCACAGGTATGCGTCAACTGCTCCGGATTGCACCAGGTCTGGAGTAGAGAGTGTCAAGTGTATCTTGAAGAGTGCAAGATACAGGAGTTGAAGACGAAAGATTGGATCCCCTACAGGGAAGCTAAGAAGGCCAAGTTGCTTGCCGCTCCGTTTTTGCAACTAGTTTTGCTAAGATAGCTTCAGCTCCCGGCAGGCAGGAAAATGATGCTACCCCGATGTCCGTTGCAGACATGAGCACAAGCACAATGTGCTCATGCCATTGAAGTGCGGTGCAAAAGCCATTAAGGTTGTAACATCTAGGGCCCTGGACATTGGTAGCAATACGTCTACGACCTTGATCACACCAGTAGCAGTTTTAGCATGGTATGATCCTTTGTGTCTCTGTATTTAGGAGACACATTTCCAACCAACACACCAAACTGTGCTAAGAGGATATGACGTTTACCGTAAGAACGATACCGAGGGTGATCGAATGAAGGAACAAATGACTTTGTTTGTATAGAACACTGTCCACTCCTAAACTGTTGCTCTCACGCACCCTACAAGCAGTTTCTTCTAGAATTCATGGACCAGTACAATTGACAGTATGCTCCTTTATATCTACTGCCGGGGTCACCAGTTGATTTTGGTCAACTGGCTGATTTATTTCGGCAACAAATTTCTCGGCCTTTTCTCTTGTTGGCAGACTTTAACTTGCACAGTGTGTTGTGGGGCTCAACGTACGATTGACCAGAGGTTGTGAAATTTGTTGATTGTTGGAGTGAGAGGAGATATGCATCCTAAATATTGGTCAAATGACACACTTCACACCTGCTTCCGGTATTTCCTCTGTCATTGACCTTTCTTTCTGCTCTCCTTCAGTTTTGGACTCCATGCGTTGGGAGGTGGATCGTGACCTCAATGGAAGCGACCACTTCCCAATAGGATTGCACATAGAGTTCGAACGTGGGGAAACAAATACATTATGAATATGGAATATCAGCAAAACTGATTGGCAGCTTTACCACTGTTCAGTCACCCTCCAGCAACATAGGAACACTTCACAGAACTGATTCACCAGGCAGCTGATACTTCCATGTCTAGTAGCTCCGAAGTGCTGTGGATGCCTGTCCCTTGGTGGAATGGTGAATGTCGTTCTGCTATACAGAGGTCGTAGATAAGCGCTATGTCGGTTTAGGTTGTACCCAACACCTGACAAGTTGTTAGAACTAAGGTACATCGTGTGATTAAGGAGAGGAAAAGAAGGTCATGGCATAACTGTGTGAGCAGTATTAACTGTTCCACAACGTTGTCAAAGGGAGTCTATCCACTGTATATCTGGGAGTATCTGGAATATTGGATCAGGGGTGAGTAGTCACTGACGACCAAAGCATAGCGCAGCTGATGGCAGTGTACTTCACTGCCATCACTTCGTCTCACTTCGTCTGCTGGATTGGAGCATCAGGTCTAGCAACTAAGAATTTCTACCGAGAGGCAAATCTTTAACTTCGATTAATTGGAAGTACAGCCATACAATAGCCCATTTTCATTTTGGGAGCTGGAGTTGGCGCTAAACAGCGCCAAAGACACTGCACCAGGGTCTTTACTGATCCAGTACCAGATGCTGAGGCATCCTAGGAATGCTGCTGAAGAGTACCTCCTGGGTATTTTTAATTATATTTGGACCAGAGGACACTCCCTGACTTGTGGAAAGAAGCAACAATGGTCCTTATTTTAAAAGATGGAAAGGACAAGTTGTTGCCAGGTAGCTATCATAGCATTGCCCTAATGAGCAGCGTCGGGAAGACACTCGAGTGGATGGTCAACCACTGCCTCGTCTGGTGTCTCAAGTCCCGTAAACTGCTGAACCATTTTCATTGTGAATTCAAGAAGTTCCATTCCATCATGGATAACCTGATCCTACTGGAAGCGGCAATACAGGATGCATTCATCCATAGCCAACACCTTGTTGATGTAGTTGGTGTATATTTTGACATAGAAAAGGCATATGATACTACCTGGCGGCATGTTGTTTCAAAACAGTTATATGAATGGGGTTTCAGGGTAAATCTTCCCTGTTTTTTAAAATCATTTTTATTGCGATGTTGCTTCCGGTACTGAGTCAGTAGTGGAGTGTCAGAACTTTTTATCCAGGAAAACGGTGTTCCTCAAGGGTCAGTTTTAAGTGCGACTCTTTTTGCTATTGCGATTAATAGCATTTCAACTGTTATAAGGAGGCCCATCCAGTACTCCTTATACGTTTATGACTTTTTAATTTTTTTTGTACTTCTTAATTATATTCTGAGAGTTGCGGAGCAGTAACTGCAACTTGCAGCAAACAGGCTGAATGACTGGTCAGAGCACACCGGCTTTCATTTCTCTGTCAAGAAAACCCAGTGTGTACTTTTAACTCGTAGCGGGAGTTTTTTAACCAGAGCCTCATCATACCTTGAGAAACACTGTTTTAAGTTTTAGTGAAAGTGTTCAGTTTCTGGGCCTCATTTTAGACAGTTAGCTCCTACATCTGAAAGATCTAAAAGTGAGACACTTAAAATCTCTGACTAATTTCTGTGTGGCAAGTCATGGGGTGCTTGCTACAGTTTTATAGAGCCTTTGTACGGTCACAGTTGGAATACGGTTGCATTGTATACAGTTCGGCATGGGACAGTTATCTCTGTTTATTGAATAGTGTCTATTCATCTCGCCAAAGGTGCCTGCCACACCATTCCGATACCCAGCATTTGTGCTGAGTCTGGCGAGCCACCACTTTCCATCTGCCAGCATGTCCTCATGGTGCGACACTTTATACATGTTGCTGCAACTCCTGGCAGTCCCGTGTATGACGTAGTTATTCATTCTAACTTTCAACGACTTTACACCAACCTCCAAAGAGCCACCAAACCATTCAGCTACTGTTCAAGGGCTATTATAGAGGAATATGAGTTTGAGATGTCATCTTTTTATCACCAGGGTTTAAGTAAATCTTCTCCCTGGCTTTTAAAGAGGCCAAGAACAATTTTAGAACTGTCACGGTACAACAAACTGTTTACCGCTGACAATGTTTTTATCAGAATTTTTAAAGACGTTTTAAACCAGTATCACGATTTCAACCTAGTATATACATACGGATGTGCTTAAGCGGGTTAATGGAGTAGTTTGCTCTGTAGTGTTCCCTCAAGCGATTTAAAGATACAAGCTAAATAGCATATGCAACGTATACACTGCAGAGTGTTACATCTTGTTAAAGTCGCTCCAGCATATGTTAGTAAGTCATGTTATGAACTACATCATATGCTGTGATTCCCTCAGCTGCATTCAGGCCTTAGAAAGTATGTACCCAGCAAATTACTTAGTCCAGGATATGCAGGACACGCTCCAATCTTTTGGAAAGGAGGTTTTATTCTGCTGGGTACCTGACCATATGGGAATCAGGGGGAATAAGGCAGCTGGTGAAGCTTACAAGTTTGCCTGCAACAAGGTTAGAAGTGACTTTGATCCAGTCCGAAAGTCTGACCTTGCCTCGGCGGTGAAAAGATTTGTTTTTGACATTTGGCAGAGGCAGTTGCTGGAGGTAAAGAAAATAAGCTCCGGGTGGTCAAACTGACCATTCAACTGTGTAGCAGCTCGTTCCAGGGGGCGGGGAGGGATGAGATTCTCCTTATTCGGCTCTGTATAGGGCACTGTCCTCTGACACAGTTTCCTTCTCCGCCGAAAGCACCCACAGGAATGTGATGCTTGTGGCATACCTTTAACGGTGCCCCACATTTTAACTGATTATGTATTGTTTTTAGATTTAAGGACAGACATTGGCCTGGCCAACGATCTGTCCCTTATTTTAAGTAATGACACCAGCAACATGGCTAGTGTTTATAAATTTGTGTTCGGTCTAGTGCCTAAAATTTTAGGCAGATTGGCCTAGTATAAGCCACAGCCACATGTCCATGTGCATTGTTGTTATTTTTTGTATTGTTATAATTCCTGTCTCGCTGGCCATTATACAGCCAGTGAGATATGTAGTGTTTTAATTCCTCTGTAAACCTGTTTGGCCCCTTTACAGCCATCCAGGTATTATAAAGTCCTGGAGGCCCCTTTACAGCAATGTCCTTTTTTTAAACGATTTATTATATTTAGGGCACTAAGACGTAGCTGTCAATGCACCCTAAAGCCACAACAATAACTAACGATTTGTTAGTACTGTTGTCAGACATGATGGCAAATATACAGAATATTTTTATATACCCTTCATAAATGCAGTTGCTGGAAGTATTGATGTCCTAGGTTGATATCATCACTGAGTGTAAATCCATTCGGTCAGTGAAATGTGTGCTGTTGCGTATATGAATTCCATGTTGCCATATGTTGATACACAAGTCTTTTGATGTTATTATTTGAAATACAATCTGAAGATTGCAACACTTAGACATGTATAGTTATAAGAGGTATAGAAACTGAATACAACTACACTGACTGCCAGAAAGTAATTGAGCAACTCTCCACAATGTCTGCTCGGTGATTGTCATCCCATTAGAGTCTTGGAGGGCTAACTCTTGTCAGTTTGTAGCCATAGTTTGTTCCCTATTTTTTAAAAAGAATTTCAATCATTTCAATCAAACCAATGAGAATGGAAGTAGAAAAGGCATTAATGGTGCTGGCTATAGACATAATTGTTTCCAAATAAAGTGATAGTTTGACTGCTTAGTAGATAGATAATTTTCAAACTGATGTGATTTACTGTAAGTCATGTAATGTGATCTGAACAATTACCATATTTGATTATTTAATGTTATTTTGCCTACCAAAATATTGTTAACTGTTGATTTCTATTATTTGAAATTAAAGTTGATTTATTAATCCAATAAATAGATGTTTGTTACTTAATTTGATAACACTTAAACTGTGCTGGATCCCACTGGATTGACCAATCCCACAATCTGCAAATGCGGGATTGAAAAAACGGTGGGATTGCAACCCTGAATGTGGCAAGGCATATCAACTGATGCACCTTGTAAATAACCTATTTTCACAGTGCCCAATTACTTTTTTGGATGTAGAATATTTTCAGACTAGAGTGCAGGTTATCAATATAAATAAAAATGAATGTTTGATGTTTGTCCTTTGCACACTCCTATACCATTCATCTCATTATGATGAAACTCTGGTGAGTTTATGAGTACGTGTCTGCGAAGGTTCCAGACAACAAATTTTTTTTTTAAAAAAACTCCCCTTTTCCCCCTTCACATTCCTTAATTTAAACAAATACACGGATTTTATTTGATTTTGATGTAAATTTGCACATATTTACTTTAAAACAAACAGAAAAATACTGCCTGCATATACTTCCCCTTTACATCTCCCTAATTTTTGCCAATGTTCTTGATACAAAGCTACAGTTTTTACCAATTATGAAAGAATTTTGTACACGTATACTTTAAAACAAACAGAATAATACTGTTTACATTTAGTTTACTAAACCCCAACCCCTCTCTGCCTCTCCCCCTTTACCCCCTCCCCTCTTAATTTCCAGTCATCTTTATAGAAACCCACAGTTTTTATCTGAATTCAGTGGAACTTTGCATATGTGTACTTTACAACAATGATAAAAATACTGTCTGCATTTGGTTTATAAAAGTCAACTACATTCCCCCTTTACCATAACCTCCTAATTTTTGACAATGTTTCTTATACATACCCAAAGTTTTTACACGATATCAATAGAATTTTGTGCATGCGAACTGTAAAACAAAACAGAAATACGGTCTGCATTTAGTTTGCAAGGACCCAACCCCTTTCTTCCTTTACCTCCCCCCCCTTTATATTTTTAGAATGTTCTTTATATGTATCCATAGTTTTTATCTGATATCGATGGAACAAAAACAAATACTGTCTACATTTGGTTTACAAAAACCCACCCACTTTTCCCCATCCCCATAACTAAACAAAATTCACACTTCAAACCATTCAGTTTTTTCAAATATCTTGAAAATGGTGGGGAAATTAGCCACAGTAAATAGTGATATTCTTAGAGTATACAATATTTACTGTTAAACAGCACTGGATCGATTCCGATTGGACATTTGCTGACCAAGAAATTCGAACTTTAATTTTAAAAATTATTTTAAAGTTTATGTGACAAAACATAGATCTACAGTTTTTGTTCAATATCGAAGGAAGTTTGCACCCAAATGCTTTAAAATAAGTGAAACTGATGTTTAGATTTTGTCTATAAAACTGCATCTACTCTTCCTTTTCACCCCTCTTAAGACTGATTTACGTGTTTATCATATATCTCCAAAATGAACCAAAATATTTTTTTTGTATATATGCCGAATGGAATCGCCAAAAACATAGTAGATCCAAGACCATTGCAATGGACTTGAAATTGAATGAAGTAGTAATTAAAATTGATATATAAACATCTAATTATAATCAAAAACAAACTTTCAAATGTATTCATTTAATCTATATGAGTACTCACATCTAGCAATAGTGAAGCATTGCGGGGTCTGCTAGTAACTAATATCTTGTACTGGAAATGGCATCAGCCAACATATTTTTAGTGATAAAATCAAATTAAAATACTTTGTGTTTATTATTAACGTTATTATTTTGGCAGCCAGAAATGGAAAGCACAATCCTGAGGCTGTTTTCTTGGGCTGAAAAATCAGTGGAACCTTTGCAGAGTTATGCAACAGGATTACTTGCTTCATCAATGGAAGTACAAGATATTGCAGCCAATTTTAGGTATCTTTATTTATTTGTTTTTGGAAGCACATGATTTTTTCTTTCATTAAATTGCATTTAGCCATTACTATTGTAATCTGAAATATTAATCGTTATTTGATTTAGGGAACAAAATGCAAAACTTGTACCTCTCATGCTGAAAGAGTTGCACAAACTTCAGGCAAAAGCTGCTGAAGAACGTCACCAAGCAACCACATCTAATAGACCTTTCGCCCATCTCGGTCCCACAAAGGACACTGATGCTGAGAACAAAAAGATGTCTTCTGTACATAGGAGGAGGAAAGGTATGTGTCAAAGTTTTGTTGTTGTGTGTATTATTTGTTTGCTGAAATCAGTTTTTTTGTTTGTTTTCGTTATTCCTAATACAAAACAAAATTTGTGATTATATTTTCATGTGAACCAGTGTTTTTATTGGTCAAGATTCTGTATTTTGAACTAGCAAGGAGGCCACCACACTTTAAAGAGTTTGTGGATTTTGTTTTTTTAGGGACATTAAGCAGACTTAAAAAGTAACACTGTGGAGCAATAGTAAAGTGCACTTGTGAAACCTTGTCAAGCAAATCAGCCCAAAAATTTTTGCCTTGAGTTATATAATTGTAACATTAGTATAAACATTCAGTTGCCATGGTTATCTAGCAGTTGGGTTCACTTGTTAGCAACTGGGTGGATAGGATTTGAAAACTTTTTTTCCCCTCACAATAACATTTTGTAGATCCAATCATTACTATATTATTTGTAATCAAACTATTAATACAGTTTTGTCTCTAAATTATTGCAGAGCTTACAAAGCTGATGGGAATGAAAAGGGTGTATATTTTCAAAACTTGTTTTTGCTACAAATTTTTCATGCTTTTCCATTGAAATACTTCAGTTCTTCGATAAAAACTGGTAAATTGCAGGCACTAGTCAGTCAAGTAGAGAAATTTCTCTGAAGATGGAATCATCCATTCAGAGATTTGATGTGAAAATTGAGATTTTCCCAGTGTAATGCTTCTAAATAGTTTTCACGAATGTTCAGCCAGATAATTTCTGCTATGCACACTGTTTCAACAACTTCCTTTGCTGCCTTCGCTGGGTGAAGTAGTTGATCAGTAGATCGATAAGGATTCTGCTTTATATGAAGGGGCCTTTAGATGACCTGTTTCCGATTACCTGGTGCCGTTCCCTAGTTCACTTTCCTCCCGTTGACAGAGTGTTGCATTTAGATGGCCCATCGGCCGGCCTGATCTGGTTGCTACCACACTAGCATACTGTCATTATGCGTATATCCGTCTTGCTCTGAAATTTGTACGTTCCATTTAATGGTAATATTGGTCATGAAATTAGTTACAAATTTTGTTAATTTTTTGATGTTTAAATTAAATATGTATGGTCCCATATTTATCAAAACCACAAATTCTTTATGTAACCCTGACTGCTTGATATTGTGCGAAAAGCCTAGAAAAAGAAAAAGATGTGTGCCAAGAAAATATATTTACAAAAGGCATATGATCAGTCACATTAGACATGACATATTAGATGTTGTTGGATGGTGAAGATTTCTGGAATTTCAAGCGGAGGACACATGATATGCGTCATTCTTCGCGTCTTTGTTATAATGGAGGGCATGTGAGGTTAGGGTTGCCAACTATACTTCATTATAAAGTATTGGATAAAGGAAACAAAGAAACTGCCGCAAGGCACTGAAAGTAAGATAGTATAGGGAAAATAAACAGTTACCCGTCACTTACCACAGATGAAGGCAGGAGGGCGAGACACGTAAAAACACAAAAATGAATTGCACAATATTTCGACTTTAGTCTTAGTCATGTAGAGCGAGACATATGGCAGGGGGAAAGATGTGGCCACATCCCAACCCGCCACATGAATGACGTACAGGCGGAAAACGTGTGGTAGTGGTAGAATTGCCGGGAAGGGGGGGAGGGGGGGAATAGGCTTGACCAGCGATAAAAGTGAAACAAATCAATATAATATTTGTGTAGCTTAATTTAAAAAGTTGTAATTGAAAATAAAGGGAGATAGAAGAATTTATATATATATATATAAATAATAAAAAATAAATAAATAACAGACTGTAAAATGAAATGAGAGATGGCAAGTGACAGGTTTAACGTAGGTTTAGGCCAGGGGTGTGTCTGGTGTCAAGGATATGTTGATAGGCTAGTTCCCATCTGCGGAGTTCTGAAGGGGTGGTGGTATTCGGAAAAACTCTAATAGCTCTGACTGTGAAACAGGTGTTGAGGTTGTTTGAATTATGGAAGTTCGCATGAATTGCCATGGGATGGTCTGGGTTGGAAGTATAAACAGTTTTCCTGTGGCCATTCATTCTGTAGGAAAGTTGTTGAGTGGTGAGACCAATGTAAGAGGCAGTGCAATGGATGCAGGTGAGTTGGTAAATAAGGTGAGTGGTAGCACATGTGGCATGTCCAATTACAGGGAAAGATTCGCCTGTGACAGGATTAGAGTAAGTAGTGGTGGCAGGGTGCATGCTGCAAGTTTTACAGCGGGGTCTGTAACATGGGAAAGATCCCTGTGGAGATCTAGGGGAGTCGGCAGGTAAATACTTGTGGACCAAGATGTTGTACAGATTGGGCGGTCTGCTGAAGCAAGTGTGGGGAGCAGTGGGTAGAATTTTGGGAAGGAGGAGACGCATTTCAGGGAAGGAACGTAAGAAATCATGCCCACGGCGGAGTATCTGGTTGACAGATTCCAGGCCAGGAAAGAACTGGGTGACAAGTGTTGGTCCACGGTCAGCTTTAGGAGGTGCAGAACGAGGGTTGTGGGTGCTGGCACGAGAAATTTGTTTTTCCACAAGATCATGGGGGTATCGGCGGGAAACAAGGGCTTGGGATAGTTTTTGAGAGTAACTGGAGATTGATTCATGATCAGAACAGATGTGTCTGCCAGGGATTGCAAGGCTGTATGGAAGGGAACGTTTAATGTGGAAGGGGTGACAACTGCAGGGCACATCTGTTATGATCATGAATCAATCTCCAGTTACTCTCAAAAACTATCCCAAGCCCTTGTTTCCCGCCGATACCCCCATGATCTTGTGGAAAAACAAATTTCTTGTGCCAGCACCCACAACCCTCGTTCTGCACCTCCTAAAGCTGACCGTGGACCAACACTTGTCACCCAGTTCTTTCCTGGCCTGGAATCTGTCAACCAGATACTCCGCCGTGGGCATGATTTCTTACGTTCCTTCCCTGAAATGCGTCTCCTCCTTCCCAAAATTCTACCCACTGCTCCCCACACTTGCTTCAGCAGACCGCCCAATCTGTACAACATCTTGGTCCACAAGTATTTACCTGCCGACTCCCCTAGACCTCCACAGGGATCTTTCCCATGTTACAGACCCCGCTGTAAAACTTGCAGCATGCACCCTGCCACCACTACTTACACTAATCCTGTCACAGGCGAATCTATCCCTGTAATTGGACATGCCACATGTGCTACCACTCACCTTATTTACCAACTCACCTGCATCCATTGCACTGCCTCTTACATTGGTCTCACCACTCAACAACTTTCCTACAGAATAAATGGCCACAGGCAAACTGTTTATACTTCCAACCCAGACCATCCCGTGGCAATTCATGCGAACTTCCATAATTCAAACAACCTCAACACCTGTTTCACAGTCAGAGCTATTAGAGTTTTTCCGAATACCACCACTCCTTCAGAACTCTGCAGATGGGAACTAGCCTATCAACATATCCTTGACACCAGACACACCCCTGGCCTAAACCTACGTTAAACCTGTCACTTGCCATCTCTCATTTCATTTTACAGTCTGTTATTTATTTATTTTTGATTATTTTTTTATATATATATATATATATATATATTTAAATTCTTCTATCTCCCTTTATTTTCAATTACAACTTTTTAAATTAAGCTACACAAAGATTATATTGATTTGTTTCACTTTTATCGCTGGTCAAGCCTGTTCCCCCCCTCCCCCCCTTCCCGGCAATTCTACCACTACCACACGTTTTCCGCCTGTACGTCATTCATGTGGCGGGTTGGGATGTGGCCACATCTTTCCCCCTGCCATATGTCTCGCTCTACATAACTAAGACTAAAGTCGAAATATTGTGCAATTCGTTTTTGTGTTTTTACGTGTCTCGCCCTCCTGCCTTCATCTGTGGTAAGTGACGGGTAACTGTTTATTTTCCCTATACTATCTTACTTTCATTATAAAGTATTTAAACAAAGGAAAAAGGAAATGACTTTAGGCAATATAAATTACAAGGAAAGGGAAAATGACTCATCACTCACCAAAGTTGAAGGCAGCGACTGGAGAAAAACACATATCACGAACACAAACTTTCTTCATGTTAAAGAGAATGAGTCACGTGAGAGTCTTGTAGGAAACTTCGGCGTGTGCACACCTGAACCACATGACTCATTCTCATTAACATGAAGAAGGTTTAAGACCGAAATATTATGTATTTTTGTGTTTGTGATATATGTTTTTCTCCCGTCGCTGCCTTCACTTTGGTGAGTGATGAGTCATTTTCGTTTTCCTTTTAATTTATTATAAAGTATCATACTTTATTTTTGGCTGTTATACTTTATACTTTTTCCTACCAATAAAGTATTTGGAATAAAGTACACAATGCATGTAACTGAGCATCGTTCTGCTAGTTTCACAACCTCCTTCAATAAAAAGTGCCTATCGGCCAGGGATTTTTTTGTTTGTTCGCATCCTTTGATCAGAGTTGAGGCAATAATAGTGGACCATTCATATTGTTGTACTCTGGTTGACTTGTGTCTGCATGCCATTATCTCTCAATACAGCGGTGGATTGTCAAGTGTAGAATTTATGGTTCCTTCTGTTTCTCTTCATTTTGAGGTTGGAGTTTTCAACTACATTTTTTCTTTTATATTTTTTAAAATGTCAAGTAATTCAGATTCTGTTTGCGATAGTGATAATTGATACACCAGTAACCCCAAAGGAAGCTAAACTGAAGAAACGTAAACAATTTAAAAATATAAAGATTTGTGGGAGGAAACATACAACTGGATCCTCAAAATAAATTCTTTGTGAATTGCATTATCTGCACTGTGAGTTTTGCTATTGCTAGACAATTAAGTCAGTCAATATCGATTTTTAGTAATTTTCGGAATATTGTAAGCATGATCTTCTGTCGAATAAATTGTAATATAATGTTAAAATGTGCCATACTTGTCAGAGTTATAGCCTCTCTGTGGTCTGGACGTGTTAACGCGCTAGCCACTTAGCGTTCAATACAGGTAGCCGCATTTCCACCCCGGCTGGTTAATTGCTTTCCAACATTTGGCCCGTGAGCATTTGCTGCTGCGATCTTATTTGTGTTGCTATTTTCATTTTAGTTTTCACTGAAAAAAATATGGATTAGGTCAAATTTCCAGCATTCTATCATTTTCTTGATATTTTTAACAGTAGATCCTATGAAATCTTTTGCTGAAGAAACAAATAGATTTTATTTAGATACGAAGTCAAATGCGCCCGAATCAGTTCAGTAGATTTTCAAGGTGGAAGGATTTTCTAGGAGACAGTTTCGAAATATTATTCATATTGAAAATTCAAAATTAACACGCCAATGCATAGATGCGCTGAATGTTCGAAACAGAAAGTGTGTCCAGAAACCAGGTACAAATACAGAACATGCAATGTACAATACCACTGTGTGTTGTGCCATGTTTTGTGACTTATCACACGAAAAAGAATTATTAACCATGGGTAACTGCACTGTAATAATTACATTACATTTATACGCCTCTAAAACTAACTGAAGTAAAAAAAAAAAGAAATAATACGAGTATATTATTAACTTCGCCAGTCCAAAGCCCAGATTCAAAAGAAGGATGGAAAATATACGCAGAATTTGTGAAAGTTATTCGAACATTTAACTTCGAAATTTTCTCCAGATGAATTACTGTGCTAACAAACACAAAAACCAAACACATTTTAGTTGCTGTAATATCTATTTAGTTTATGAAGTACCTGTATCTTTGTCTACGCGGACATTCACTTTTAAAGGAACATTAAATCGAAAAACTTTAGATGTCAGAGTAACAACATTTATTTTGTATCTGGAGTTTCAAAACGCAGAGCGACAGCCGAAGGCCGTCAAACACAACGCTCCAGAAATATTTAGCACACAGCACATTGGGCCATGTGCTGGACTTAGCAGCGCAGGTACTGGCCGACCGCAACATCTCATTGCAGGTAAACAGCTTGGGCGACAACAAAGGAGCACCCAGCAAGGGCTCTGTCAGGCGATCCATAGCAGTTAAAGGATTAGGCAATAAATAACTAAATTTAAAAACTTTTCCTCTTTAAAAGACAAAAATATTTTTTTCTAAATAAGTTGTCAACCGTATATGAGGTGTCCCATAAAAATTTGTGGACCTTATACACCTCCAGCAACTCTATCAATACTTCCTTTTCTTGATTATTGGATGTATCCATCTCAAAATAATAACAAAGAGGGAACCAGACAGTGTGAGCACAGCCGGGCGAGGCTTTACATGGCCAGTTTTCAGGGCAGTATGGAGGGGACCTGACCTTATACCCACCTTTTCACCCTAAATTGGATGGAATTTCCATCCAATCTCGAAAATGTGACCAGGGGCTCACTTTGGACAACCTGGTTTCAGGGCCGAAGAGGCATGGCCACGATTTAGGGAGACCAGGTCGGGTCGTCTAGAGGGGCCTTTACAACTCCAACTGTTAATGTTGTAATATACCACAGAATCCTTTTCAGTCTATTGCTGCAGCTACAGAAGACATCACAGGAAGCTGTTGTAACGTTGGCATAGCAGAAATTATCTGACTGAATACCGCTGGATACTATGTAGAAACATCCAGGGACTGTAGGGCACCATTAAAAATAATAATAGACTTCAAGTACATGCTCAAAATGTCTGTTGATTGAACTTCCTCATTTGATTAACATTCAGTTGATACAGACGCAATAAAACCCACCAATCAAAAACAGAATTCATTTAATTTAATTTAATTGCAATGGAGCACACGCTCCAGTGGCAATTTCCCTACACACCCAACTTCCCCCTATCCTACACTCGCCTACATTTGCCCTCTACAAATTTTAACTTTAAATTCTTTTAACGATTTTGGTAGGTTATTCATCATTCCCCTTGGTAACTTATTCCAATCCCTGACACCCTTACCTAAAAAAGAAAATCTTCCCACACCCTTGTGCCTGAAATCGAGTGCCAGCTTATGGTCATGGTCATCTTTTCCCTTCCATGAACTAATTTTCATACCTACTGCAATATCTTTCCACGTCTCATCGCCAGTATACGCCCTGTACACTCCCATTACCCTCCTCATCCTCCTCCTGTCTTGCAATGAATCCCATTCCAGCTCCTTTATCATATCTGTCACTGATTGCATTCTGCGATAATTTCCAGAAACAAATCTAGCAGCCCTTCTTTGCACCTTCTCCAACTCTTGTATTTGAGACTCAAAATGTGGGTCCCATACTACACTACCATATTCGAGCAATGGTCTTACCAAAGTTTTGTAACCCAGTTCCTTTACTTCTCTTGTGCATCCCCTCATCACTCTCTCCAAGAAGTGCAGAATTTTGAAACCTTTTCCTACCACCTGTCCAATGTGTCCTGCCCAGTTAGGCTTGTTATCAAAAGTAATGCCAAGATATTTACATTTCAAGTCTTCAGCAAGCAATTCTTTCCCCACCTTATATTCATAATTAACCTTTTGTTTTTTATTTGTGTATCTAATTAGCTGACTCTTCTTTGCATTTATCTTCATCCCATGTTTACCAACCCAACTAGATATCCTGTCCAGATCACCCTGCAACTGTTTACAGTCCTTGATCTATTTATACAGCATTATGTCATCTGCAAACAATCTAATTTCAGATAGTAAACAATCAACACAATTATTCATTAGAATAATGAATAGCAATGGTCCCAATACGCTACCCTGCGGCACTCCCATTTTTACTTCCACTTCCTTTGATACTGCATTTCCCACCCTAACTTTCTGTTTTCTACCTTTTAAAAATTCTTCTACCCAGCCAATCATTTTATCATCCACTCCAATAGTTTTTACCTTATTTACTACCATTTTGTGGCTTACTCTGTCAAACGCCTTTGAAAGATCTAGTGCTACACTATCAATTTGGCCTCCCTTGTCCATTTCATCTGAAATATCTTGCATATATCCCACCAACTGAGATTCGCATGAATATCCTTGCCTGAACCCATGTTGCCTACTTGAAAACCACTTACGTTCCTCACATACATTTCTGATGTGGTTGCATATCAATCTTTCCATTAATTTACCTACCACTGAAGTCAAACTGATTGGCCTGTAATTTTCGACTCTATTTCTCACCCCTCCTTTATGTACCGGTACTACTATCGCACTTTTCCAGTCTTGTGGTAAGCAGCAAGTATCCAGACTAAATTTAAATAATATTTCAAGGTAAGGTACAATGTCACATCCGACTATCTTTAAGATATCTGTAGTAATATTATCTGCACCAGCCCCCTTATGTTTTTTCAGCTTGCTTATTTCCTTCATGATTTCTTCAGGATGAATTTCAAATTTTTTAGTATTCTTTTTTCTAATCGTATTGTTCAGCTCGTTCTCCGAATTAGACCTTCCCGTTTCTGATTCATTGTCCCTAATGCTCTCACTAAACCAGTTACTTAAAATCTCTGCCTTTTTCAAATCCTCAGTAACTACTTCTCCATCCTTATCTATGAGCATCTCTACACCCTCCCTTCCCCTCAGTTTCCTGATATAGCCATAGAAATTTCTAGATGCATCAGTCAGTGTTCATCCTGCACTGACAGTACTCTTCATAAACCCATCTTTAGCCACTTTTAGGTTCATCTAAAAAATGTATTACTTTGGAAATGAGTAATACTTATTTCATTATTATTATTAGTATTTTTTTAAAAATTGGACTGAAATTGGGTGGGTTTGATTAAATATTTCAGCAAGAAATCTAAGAAAATGTTGGCGCAACATAATTTTATAAATTTAGACTCTTTCCATTGAAGAAAATTCCAATTACCCTTTTTTTTTTTAGAAATAATTACATTATTACAATCATTTAGATACAAAAATATAATTAAAATGCAAATAAGTTGTATAAGAACTTTATTGTTATTGTAGGGGGCCTAGGGAAGGGGAGGGGAGAGTTATGTAGGTAGACTCCAACTTAGATTGCTCAGTTATCATCCTATCACTAGACTGCGATGACAGCTGAATCTTTATAGACAATCATAGAAATTTAAGACAAAACTTTGAAGTCGGCTTTCTTTATAATGCTTGAAGGTGCACTTTACCTCTGCTTCATAGTGTTACTTTTTAGTTCTTCTATATGTCCCTTAATTTTGAGAAAAACTATGACATGTTTGGTGATCTCCTTGTAAGCATGATCAAAAATAGATCATAGACATAATTTTCTCTCATCAGCCTTTTATGTTATGTATAAAATGCAATAAGTAAAATTCAAAAGTTCAGAAAGCTACTTTTATAATTCATATTAATGAACTGCTTTGTATATCTTAATTTATTGGAGCTTTTTTCTGTTCATGTATTGTCCTCACTTTAGGTACATAAATATAAATTTCAAAACTGTTTCTTCAGATTGGGTGGTCTGCTGAAGCATGCACATGGGACAATGAGTAGGTTTTGGGAAGGAAGGTGTTTGTGTCATTGATTTATAAAAGTTCCAAAATTGGTCTGAAAAATACTTGATGTTTATCATATTATTCAATGCTATTTTCAAAACAAGTTGCGAAAATAAAATAACTTATTTTCGCAGTTTATATTTCAGTTTTTGCAACATAGTACTCAGTAATGGATAAGGCTTCAGATAGTACATACATCATTCTGACCTATGCAATTGATATTATTTCTTGACCATCACACTGAGAGATTAATTATTATTGTCATAGGAATTTTTGCCCACGGATCAAACTGTGGGAATTTTTCTGGTTGTAATATTCCTGTAGCTTTTAAAATAATACTCGAGGAATTACTTTGAATACTCAGTAGAAAGTCTTATTTTTTTTGTAAGCTGATTGCAGGTTTATTATTATGAATTGTAGGTCAATGACTGAGCATTCTTCTTCTGCCATTATAGTCAACTGAGGAGTTCGATCGAACTTATTTCGCAAATATAGTTGTGTCCTTTAGTGAAGATTTTTTGTTCTCTTGCTAAGGTCCTAGCTACATTCTTCCAATGAGGTGTTCTTTCTTCTTAATAAATTGATTATTGTTAACCAGAGTTTAGAATCTGCATCTATCCTATATGATATTCCAATCTCCAGAAGGTCCCTATCTATTTCAAGGAGCCAATTGTTCTTTACTTTCATTTAGATGGCGAAGTCAAGAATTCTCTTGTTCAGTGTGTTGTTATTCGTGTTAATAATGTGACCACATCTTTTTCTGAAGGTGTCTGAAATTTTCTCAGAATACTGATATAACTCATGAGATTTCTTTTTCATCCAAAATCCTGTTCGAACTTGGGTGAAGATTTTTTTAAAAAATTTCTTTGTCTTGCTTTTCAGTATCTTTAATTACTGATCTGCCCCCAATAATCAGATTCCAATGTGTATAATGTCTCTGGCTTGATTACTCTGTTATAGTGTCCTATTTTTGCATTTTGGGATATTGTCTTTTTTGTTATATTTGTTCCAGGGCATTCTATAGGCTCTTTAGAAATTTAGATATTCTCTTGTTTGTTTCAAGGTTTGGTCCTGTAGGTTGACTAATTTCTCCTGGGTATCTGAATAACTTGAGAAATATTGTTAAATCGATTTCCACATTGGTACTGGGTGGATCCTTCCAAATAATGGTTTTTGCATATGAGACTTGAAAACCAGTTTTGACTGAATTTTCATATGGTGTTTTTAAAGGTAGTAGATGGCCTCTTACCTGTCGTTGGAGAGTATTGCTGATCATCTGAAAAGGTCAAATCCTCCAGGTGATGTTATTTCTGAGTAGACTGCCAGTGGTTATTTCTTTTACTTCCTTCTACCAGGTTTTGTTTACTTTACCTGGAACAACATTGAACATAAGGGGTGATAGTCCATTTTATTTTAATTATTTGTATTTGTATACTGGCATTTGCCCACTACTTTGTGCATATGATTCCTAGTGTTTTAGAAATGCTTTACCCCTTTTCCCCCGGTACCAGATATTATTATGGAGAGGCAAAAAATATAATAATTCCATGTAATTAAAGACAACTGATAAGACCTATTTAAAGATGTCAGTAGAAATGTTTTCTGATTATAACAAACACTGAAAAAGGGTAGAAAAAGGGGGGGGGGACTGTGATCCATTCAGATTATGTAACCTTCACGGTGAAGTATGTACCGGTAGACACAACAATAAACACTCAGGAACAAAATTTTTATAGAGAAAAGTATATATCAAACCAAGAAACTTATTTATATTATTTGAACTGCCAGTGAACTGAATTAGCAGCAGTAATTTTTGTAGCCACTACGTAGCCGGGTGTAGTACTATTTGTTGGTAATGGTCGCGTGCGATTGGATGCGTTTTGATGTAACAGTAGTGTCTGTTACATACTGCCAGAACATTTTTTTTCTAATCCGCTTGTTTTTATTTATTAATCGCTTAATGAAATTGGCTGGAAAATGCAGACAATTTAATAAGAAAGGTCACAAATTATTCTCCTAATAGTTTCTTAACCCACTGTGTATTGAATTATATTTGATGCCATTTTCCTGTATTTACTCCTGTTGCAAGAATTACTGTTAACATCATGCATATGAAATCAAAAATAATTTCATATAAAAAGAAGTCTGTGTTTCGGTTGTAATGCTCCCTGGATGTATCTAAAATATAATTTCACACTAAAGGACTCCGTAGCTTCATTTTTTGTGTATTTAGTTCAGGGGGATAGTTCAAACAAAATATAAATAATTTTTTTTTTCTTGGTGTAATGTCTGTTTTCTATTGCTACCAAAATAATGTGCATAAAGATATTTATATTTACCTTAAATTAAATCCACAATTTAGTTACATTTTCTGAAGCACATCTATGAAGTATTGGTTTGATTAAAAGAGGATTCAATGATAACCATGATACTGCAATTTATTGATGGTTTCTTATGCAATTTGATGAGAGAAATCGAATACGAGGAATAATTTTTTTTTATATTTTGCTTATTTTTCAAGATATCATATCTCAAATGTGAATTGGTTAAATTGAACGGTTACCATGCAAAAGCTGCAGCAATTTAGATGGGATTTTCAATTTTTTAGAGCTAATGGTTCGAATTAAAAGCTATGGGAATGGTTAATTACTTACATTTACTAGGGGAAGGAACAAGTAATAAAAAACCTTTAAATATGGAAAAATGTGGGGCACTGATCATTATGTACTTCAGACGCACAATCTGACAAAACTTAGTATTCCGTTGTATTTTTTTACTTTGGTTTTCTGGACGGCAGTACTTTAATTTTAGGTCATTAGAAGCTTGGTAATTAGAGGCGGGATAGGACTGGACACAAGGAACAGGAAGGAATTTGGCCAACGCCTTTTTGCAGGAAGCATCCCGGCATTTGCCTGGAGTGATTTCGGGAAACCACGGAAAACCCACAACTGGATGCCCAGACCAGGATTTGAACCAGCATCCTCCTGAATGCGAGGGCAGAGCATTAACGGCTCACCTACCTTGCTTGGTAGTACTTTGAAATGAATGGAATATGTTAATCAAATGTAATAAGCATTGACCTGTATCATAACAGGTTACTTACCATGTGAAATGTGTTAGATTACTAATGTGGTAGAAATATATTATCTCTGGTAGATATTTATAAAGTTTTTCTCTGCTTCAATATGTCTTCCGTGATCTCGAGACGCTGTACAATAAACAACGTTAATCCACCAATGCTTCTTCCTCAGGTATTATTGTGAATACGAAATACATTTTTTTTTCCACAAAGAAGGATGTTATAGAAACAGTTACCATAAATATTAGCACGTAACAATGCACACTTTTTCCGTAATAACTTGTACAGAACTGCCTATATTTCATTGGACTTCACTCGATTAATATATTTGGTGGCTATAATGTGCAAATATTCTTGAATAGTATTACCAAATGAATATATGTACAAATTTTGGCTGCTGTTCAAACCACTGCCAGTAAAATAAACTGTTCTTTCTATTAAATAACTCTTATAACCCTTATTCTGTAATGTTTATCTCTATACATGGTGTTGTGTTAATGACGACAGCAAAATGGAACCAATGAAATTAAAAGTTAACTAGGCATCCTAAAACCCTTTGGTACACCATGTAATTTATAAAACTAAATCCATTATGCCTTACACTCTAAAAAAGCGTGACAATTGTCATACTGATCCAGGCTTCATTTCAACCTAACCACAAACTTGGCTAATGATTCCGTTCAAAAAGCGTAGCTTCTGACGCATGCACATTAATATATTCACTGTTTCGCCTGCTGGAAGTACTTATATGCAACTGAAATAATGACATCAGTAATATGGCTTTATTGCAGAGAGAATTGAAAATAATTCATATCCTAAAGCTACACTGTGTAAATTATAATGCTAAATCCATTGTCCCTTGTATTTTAACAAATCATTTCAGCTGTCATCATGGTACAGGCTGCATTTCAACTGAACCACAACCTCCGATAATATTGCCATTAGGAAATCATAGCTTCAGTCTCATGCTCATTAACACAGACAGTGTATTGTGATCAAATTTTAACACATTGGAATTACTTATATGTGGCTGAAATAATGGCATCAGTAATATGGCGATTGTAAAACGAAGGACATTAAAAATAATTCTTAACATGTGATACCACATAAGATTAGTTTTGATACACTCAAATTTTTATTTTAAAGCAGAAATAAGAAATGTGCGCGGAACAGTGGGCAAATGCTAGCAAATAAATAAAAATGCTGAAACCACAAGGAACTACATGTTGGATATGCAAAATGTGTTATTTGTTTTCATGCTAGCGGTTGTAATTAGAATGAAATGTGGTCTGGACCAAAGGCTCCTATGAAATAAACGTATAACTAATTTTTTACATTCGGTATCTTGAGAATAAGCGAGACATCAAATTACTTTATTCTCCTCTTTTGATTACAAAAGCATTGATCAGCAAATTGCAGTGCCACATTTATCATAAAGCTGTGCTGATATGGAATACAACAATTTAATATTAATATTAAATACAAAGTTACTTACTGTAAATTAAATATCCCAGTTATATCACACTTTTTGAAGTGGTAATTTTATTTTCTAGTGGCTTCATTAACATAATTGATTTTGCAGAAATAACCAAACACAAAAAATCAATTTGTACACAACCCAAAGATTATTAGGGTAATCTTTTGTCAGTATATGTACAAAAGAAAAAAAAGTTTACTCTAAATTAAATATTATTATGCTAATTACAAAATAGGATAGCGAAATAAACCACCACTTACCTTAGAGGATGGTTGCATGGCGTGAAGGCATAAAAAAGACAAGTGCACGAATAATATTGTATGTTTTGGGTCTTAACCCTTTGTCAACAGCAGCATGTTATGGAGAGTGGGTGCTGTAGGAGACTGTCTCACAGAATGACTTTTAGTCAGGAACATGGTATGGGTAAATTCAGACAGAGGACGGGGAGAGGGGGATAGTGAATTGGAGCTAGTACCATAGCAATGCAAAATGATGTTAAAAGAGCAGAATAATGCATTAAAATCTTCGCAACATAAATCTGAGTAAGCAAAAATAAATAAGTAAACATAAAAAAATGAATAAAAATGAAAGAATCTGTGCGGTTAAACATTACATCTGGAATGTGACGGTTCAGTGTAGACAGTGGGGATGGAAGCAAAGAGAGGATAGAGGGAAGGAAAAGTACAGTAGAACTCCAATTATCTGAATTAATTGGGACCGGACACCATTTGGATAATCAAAAATTCTGATAATCGGATTTTTTCCAAAAAAGGGTCTATTTTAATTAATTATTGTATGTATGTTGGAAATGCCTTCTTTTCCAAGAGATTTTTGGTGCTTTTCCATTTCAGGGATGAAAATTTCGTCATTCCACTCGGTAAACAAAGCTGCAGTCATCCAAACTTTGGGTTGGTTTTTATAAAAGAGGAGAAGCCTTTTCGCAGTACGTTTCCGTCTTAGTTAAAGTGATTCGGATAATTGGAGTTCTACTGTACAGACTGGGGATTATGTCAAATTGAGACCAGGAGGTTGCTTTGTGAATTGCCTTAGAATTCTATGAGTGGCTGAGTCGAATGCAAGGTTTGCTCGAGCTCGGCCACTTCTTTTAACTTGACATAGGGTTTAACCTGAAATATTCTATGTTTGTGTGTTGTTTTGTTTTGCTGCTACCCTCGTCCCTTCAACTGTGATGAGTGATGGGTGTATTTTATGTGTCCTTTCCAGATAAATATTGCCTCGCGGCAATTCTTTTCCTTCCATTGTTACTGATATGTATGTGGATTTGTTTTTAACAGCATTTGCTAATGTCCTTACAAAAAATGCTGTATTGAGCTTCTAATTTGCTCTTAACATTTCACATCATGTTGAACTATCATACCATGTTAGACCAACTCTCAATAAATTCATTATCAGTCTAACTAGCTACACTGTGACCTTACTTGCATGGAGAACCAATAGTTGGCTTTAGGATAGCATTACATTTCTTTGCTACTGTTTTGAGCTGATATTTTCTCTTTCGTCACCAGTTAAGGAAATACAATGATACATATCTCAATTATTAGTCCAGAATTTCAAACTGCAAACATCCAATCAAAACCTATGGTTTGTTGGTTATGCCATTACATAAAAAAATGTGACATTCAGAAAGGTTTTGATTTCCTGCTCCTATTCTTAGCTTCCTGAAATCATCCTCCTATTCTTAGCTTCCTGAAATCATCCAGGCAAATGCCAGTTGGTTACTTCAAATGGTCACATTCGAATTCCTTCCTGCTGATTCCCCCTACTCCTCTCATGTCTTTCCTATCCTGGCTTTTAATGATCTAGAGCCATAAATTAGAAGCACCAAAAAAAATTATAGTTGTAGTATCGTATGTCAGCAAATATTACTTTTATTTTCTATGGCTTAACATTTAATTTCTTTCCAAGTTCAGTAGTGTTCATATTTATTTCCTATATTCAGTAGTGAAATGCAATTTGACGTAATTTTTTCTTTTATTAAGTAGGGTTTCTGTAACGGGGCTGAACCGTTTTAAACACCCATAACTAGTATTTCATGTGTGTGTATATTTGTTTGTGATTTAGAGTTGTGTTAGTCTTTAAAGTGCATTTTAGGCTATTTTCAGTGCACTTATTTGGTGACCAGTTTTATTTTCTGAATATAACATTATTTTTTTAATATTAACTGAATGTCACTGTAGAGATTGTTTGTGAAGAATCCACCACCCCATCTTTTGTAGATTTAATCCTATCTCCACCTACTATACACTTTGTGGGTGGATTAACCAATAGGAATTTGTTACCACATATACAGAATATGCGTACACGTGGAGTGTAAGTGATGCTGCATGTTGTTAGACAACTGAGTCGACCGCTATTCATTTCTCAACATCTAAAATATGACTTTCATTTGCCCATGTGTATCTGAAAGAATTTTCAGATAATTTATCATTGTTGATGTTCTTTTCATTTTGCTCACTTATTCTTTTTCTTAAATGATAACCATTGTTAGGTTCTACTTATTCTTTTCTGAAATAAAATTAAAGGCTAATTCTACTTAATCCTTCCATAAAATTGCTTCTCTCTTGTCACTTTTGCAAACATATTTTACTTTGAGATCAAAGTTTCTCTCGGTGTTAAGAGTTCATATAGTCTTCTCGGGTGACTAGCCAAGTGAGCAGAGTGTTTTCACATGATATTTCGGCAATCAGAAAATCTGTCTGGTGAAGACTTCACCAGAAGTTGGCGACAGAGATTCCGATCGCCTAAATATCGTGTGAAACACTCTGCTCACTTGGTTAGTCACCTGAGAAGACTAAATTAATCTTTTGCTTTATTTCCTTAAATTTCTTTCTTTTGTACTTTAACTTCTATTTCCTACAAAACAAACATTTCACTTCATTCAATCCTATCTTTTTCTATATTCAATTCCGGGAAATTTCCTTTTCTATACAGCACTCTATCTCGCACCAAGTTGATTTCACCTGTTGTTCATTTTCTTTGTGCCACCAAAACTCTCTGCTGCTTTTCAGTTCAGTATTATTGCTTACTCCATTGTTCCTTGCAGTTAATATTCTCTGGGATTAATCAAAAAGAAAATCAGCAATTTTAATTTATTTTAATGGCTATTAGTCTTACAGCAACACAGCCAGCCTTTTACAAAAGTTTCCATTGGTGTGTATAATAAATAGCATTTTGATCTAGTTAAGAACATAGCAATGTGCATTACAGTGGCACTAGTAAAAAACTTGTAGATCAACTTACAACCAGTGATGTCTTAACATTAATCATTATACAACTGAAGTGAAAACATATATATGGTAGGTAGAAACTAACTTGTTTTACAATAAACATTACACAATGCAAAAGTTTCCACACATGTTGAAAGACAGGTACTTAATTGAATCAATTTTACAATGTGTAGAGTTGAACCCCAGATAAATATTAGATTCCCATCTTTAAAATAGGTAATTAAGGTACTGTAAATCTTTTTTTTTTTTTTCAATAGACAGTATCGGAGTAGTCACGTTTGTAGGAAAGGGGATCTCAAGTTTTTGAATTCTATCAGCATTTTGTCTTGCAATAAACTATATTCACAGGCGAAAAAATTATGTAATTTAAGTCACCCACAGCTGGGTCTTAGCAGTTGCATTGAGGATTTTCTGTAAGCCTTATTCAATTTAAGTGACTATGGAACTTAACCATGATGGAATCGGCTTCTGGTAAGACATGTGATGTAGCACCTGTTGACATTCCAGTTATGTTTAGTTGGTTGTTAACAGCCATTGTGAGAACCTTTTTGCTTTAGCAAACTGCTCCATTCCATTTGCCGTGATCCTTGTGCTTGTTGTTTAATATTTTGGTAGGATAAGGAGTATGGGAGCTTCCTTTGTCAGCCCATCACCGTACTCATTAAATTTGATTTCTTTGTTTGATGGGACCCACAAGAATCTTGTTTTAATACAATTTATGTTGTTGATGTATAGTTAATGGTAACTTTCTGTTATTATTGCTGCCATTGATCCAACTAGATTTCTTGATGCTTTTGTCACATTCAGGGAATCAGTGATAGTTACTAGTTCTATTGGTCCACAGTTGTTACCATATGCCTCTGCTTCTAGAAATGTTTTAGCGGTGGTGCCGACTTTCAGATAAGCTCGTGGGTACTCATGCTTATTTGGTGACTCCTGTTTTTTTTTTTTTTTTTTTTAAAAAAGAACTGACAAAGTGTGTGAACTAGTTTCAACAGGACTTTCACTGGCAGATTGCTGATTTGTCAGGGAGTATCATATGCAACTTTTTATTCCAGAAATATTTAGGGTTTCTTGAAAATTAAATAAAAACTTTAAAATTCTTAAAAGACATGAATGAAGTCACAGGGACCAACTTGTCTTACACAATAGTACAAATCACATCTAAATCTGTCCATTAGATTTAAAGTAACGAGAAAAAAAAATGCAGAGTAGGAAAAAAAGATTTTGCATTTTTTAAATTTTGTTCTAGACCATGAAACATACTAAACATCATTAAATGGTTTTGACATTTTTAATGTTTTGAATAACAAACTTACACATTTTCAAGTTTATAATAATAATAGATAGGTAACTGATGATTTGTGTATTCCTATTAGAAATCAGGATTTTAATATTGCTTTTGATTTTGTGCAGAAGGATTGCTATCATGAACGAAGTCGCGGGTGCAGCCAGTAATTATATTTACGAATGTTTTCAAAATAATTTTTTGTCTTTCTTTTCATTGATGGTTCATTTGAATGTAGTCCATCATAACAATGATTTAAAATATTCATTTTGACTTAGGGCTGTTAACCCTTTCCTCCCTGACGGTACTTATAAGTACCACTGTATTTACCACCATATAATTCGACGAAACCAGTGTCCACTGCTTTGATAAGCCTGTTGATGTATTGTTGTATGATTAAGTCAGACAATGACAACATTTATTTTTAAATTTCTGCGTGAAATTGCCGAAAAATTAATTTTCTAAGTTTTTCAGCATACAGACCAAAAAAACAAGTGGTACAATTACAATGAATACAATGTAAGATTTGGAAACTGGTCCCTAAATTGTAAAAATCTGATGATGATGTGAAGTATGTAGAACGAAGAAAATACAGTAAAAACATAATTCCAAATGTTGCACTACAATGTCTTTTGTGTCCTGAATGAGCAAAAAGAATTTTTTTTTTTTTTTAATATCGGGGGCAAATATTTCATACCAATATGAACATAATTGATTTCAATTGCTATTTCTGTACATCATGTGATACACAAAGTCCCTGACGGTACTTATAAGTACCGCTTAGTAATTAGCACTTAGAGTTCCAAAAAAAAAAATTGAAAAAAACATGTATGTTTAATTTCAAGTACCTTTATACAAATATATAATTGAAATTATAAATTTCCCTTTTTTTCCAATAGCCGGTAGGAAAGGGTTAATACTACTTTACTCTTACGACAACATGAAAAGAATTCAGTCTTTTCACCTGAAGTGACTTCTGATTCGAAATGTTTTGCATTACAAAACCTACATTTTAAATGCATTAATTCATAATCCGAACTATTAAAATTTCTTGGAATGTCATTTAAAGGTGTCCATCAAAATAATTTCATCTTTTTTTAATATTATTTTCACTATTTAAATTTGGTCTGTTATAATTTTGAATTTCACGCAGAAGTATTCCTTCTCCTTTGTCTCTTACGCTGACCTGTCAATATTCTATGTCGAGGCATAATTGAAGTACAGTAGAACTCCAATTATCCGAACTCCAATTATCCGAACTCCGACTATCAGAATCGCTGAATATCCAAATCGCTTTTTTAATAAAGACGGAAACGTACTGCGATTAAAAAAATAATGATTCTGCCTACACACCACATGCAACTTCGCACTGTCAAGCGGATGCGCGACTTTGCTACCCGAAAATGGATGAATACAGTCAAACAGCCTACTTTGAAAGAGATGTTCAGTAAGCAATGACTTTTATTTACAGTATGCTACGTACATACTGTACTAAAGTACAGCACTTGTAACTACGCTTAACATGTAAAAGTGTTGCCTTTTCATTTAATTAATTAAAAGCTCTTTTTCTTTAAAATAGTTTTTTTCTCCCATTTTCAACATACATACAGTAATTTTTTGGAAAAAATCCAATTATCTGAATTTTTTTATCCGAATGGGGTCTGGTCCCAATTGCTTCAGATAATTTGAGTTCTACTGTAGGTGCGAATAAAAGTAATGAAATTAAAAAATCAAAGTTTAACCTTTTAAATAATAAAATGTAGTCAGTAGTCACTTTTTTTTATACCACCAATTCAATTTACTTTTTCTTTTTGGCAGAAACCATTAGTCGAGACTAAAGCCAATTCAATTTATGCATTAGGATCTTGAATTCTCTATAATATAGAAAATACTCCTTTTTGAAATGTTCTTTTTTATAATTTCAAAGGTTAATCTCTACTCTACGTGACTGTTTTGTTTGACCAAAGACCACAGAGTATCTTAATGCTGGGAATACATGTCATATAGATGGCTCCAATTTCACGCACACACGTGTGCGAATTTATTTTTTATTTAATAACTAGCCCCAAAGCCCGTCAAAATTGATGGGTTTAACTGTGTTATGGTAATTCATTTCTCTGCAGTTGCTTAACTAAATAGAATTGTTATAAACTAAAGCTCATTGTAATTTATCATCTCTTGTGCTGTAACAAAAAGCTTCAGTTGTCAACTTGGTCCATGCTGCATTTCAGCCTAACCACAATCTCCACTAATATTGATGATAGAGAAGCAAAGCTTAATCACGCGCTAATTAATACATTCCCTGTATTGCATGTCAGTGTCATCATGCATCTTGATGTAAACTTAATCCCAAACCTTCATAGGTTCTGACATCTTTCTTAATACCTGCGATGAAGATTGATATTTTAACATCTGAGACAGCTTACATCGGCTGAAATAATGACCCCCAGTGAGAACAAAGGATGCTAAATATAAATCTTTACAACTTACGCTATACCACATAATATTTAATTGTGGTTTAGGCCACATATATCGCAATCAATTTGTAAATTCTTTCATTCAAACCATGTAATGATTTTATTTAAAAAAAAAACCCCTGATAATTAATATGT